>JABUQX010103893.1:5000-25133 GCA_015478945.1 Trachelipus rathkii
ATGAAGGAATTGTTCCTGGAGAGGAAAAAGAAAGATTAAATTTATTTTATAGTATATATATTATATATTATATATATATATAGTATAGTATATATATATATATATATATATATATATATATATATTATAATTATATATATATTAATATAATATATATATAGTATATATGCGAACAACAGCCATCTTCAACTAAAAAATCTTCACGAACTACAAATATGTTTTCCTCAATTTCTATTAATAAACATTATTTTTTTTTGCATTTTTTAACTGTGGATATTTTAAGTAACATTCAAAACCTATGCCTAACAGTTCCTAAGCCATGAAAAAATTTGATAACTTAAATAATTTAGGAAGGGGTTAATACGGTAATTATTTATATATATATATATAATATATATTATATATTAATATATATATATGTATATTATTATATAAATATATATTATATATATTATTAATATATATATATATATATACCATATTATATATATAATATAATATATATATTTAATAACATATAATATATATAGTAATATATATATATTAATATATATAATATATATATATATATTAATAATAAGTCCAATATATAATATATTAATATATATATATATATATATATATATATATAATATATTATATATATTATATTTATATTATATATATATATATTAATATTAATAATAATATAATATATATATTATATATATAATTAATATATATATATATATTATATATATATATAATATATAATATTTATATTAATTAATATTATATTATATTATAATATTATATATCTATTATATTAATTAATATTATTATATATAATATATATTATATTATAACTTATTATTATAAACTATATATTATATTAATCTATATATTATATAACTTATATTTATAATACCTATATATAATATAATTAATAATACTATACATACAATTACTTAGTACATGAACTTACCATTCTAATTAATCATCTATTCTACTTAACTGAATGTAATTATACGTTTTCATAAAAATAGAATAGCATCTGTCAGGTTATTATTATTATCTCACTTCATTTATTCTCTAACTACTTGAGTGTTCCTGATTTTATAATGCGAAGGACAGAAACAGAGAAAAAGGCATATAAGGTATAAGAATTCCACGCTAACTTTTGCGTTGGAAGTATGAAGTATATTATGAGCATATATATATATTAAGTAACAAGACTATAAATTTCTATAAAGTTTCTAATGCATATATGTAAATAGTAGGTTCAATGTCCCTCTTATACGATTAAAGTTATACATAAATTTTTTACAACTTCTTTTGTTTTGAAGAAAGTTCAGCAGGCAAAATAAGAAATGATTATATTTAAAGTTATGGAATATATGTGTACAAGGATTATTAGGGAAAGGACCTTGAAAATACCTTTTTAACTTATGATAAGCCAAATTTATTATCTGAGAGCTTATATCTTGACTATAAGCTCTTTACAATATAAAATAGATAAGCATTATTATTTTCATACGAATATCTTTCTGAATATCTTATTTATCTGAAGAAGAATGACTCATATTGAGAAAGGTTTTTAAGTAACGGAGATAAGGTTAGTATTTTCATTCAACTATATTATAATGTTTTTAATGCTATCCATTTTCTTCTTAGTATAAGCCTATGAACTTTCCATACGTTGCAACCCTTTAATACAAGATGTAAATAAGTGAGGCCTCATAATTATGCAATATAATATTAGTGCAGATTTAGTCTTTTTGTTTGTTAACTTCCATAGTTAAAGTCATTTTTATACTCTTATACCCTGTAAGATCATGATCAATATCCACATTCCGTCTAGTATTATTGAATTATCATTGTCAATTATTATTTTGAGATATTTGACTATGCTTTAAGAAAATATCCGTACCGGATATAGTATTATATTGTCTTTTATATCCTTATTTTTCCTTTTCCAGGTTAATCTATTAAATATCAGATGGTAATATATATTTGTAAATAATGGACATGTTTTAATAGAAGGTTTTAGAATTGAGTTTCAGACCATAATCCATAATTAATTGAAAATTTATAATAGTTATATTATTAATAAAAATTATTATTATTATCTATTATTATATATATTATATAATTATATCGTGTAATAATAAAACTCTTATTCAGCAGTGATTTATTTATGCAATTTATGCATTTTTGTATTAATGAATGATGGTATAATTTAGTAACTGATAAAATATTAAGTCTAATAATATAATATTTTCTATTTCAAATTAGGTTTACAGGAAATGATATATTTCCAAATTCATTATTTGACTAAATATTTTCCTTCTCAACTATTTCTAAATCTTATCTTGAAAGGTTACACTCGATCCTCCGAACTTACACGACTCTACCGACTTCTTGGAAAATAAATAAATAATAAATTACCTGAATTCATCCTGACTCCGACCACACTGAACTCCACCCTCTTTCTAAAAATAAATAATTATTCTAGAACATACTGACATTTTCCGACACCCTGACATTTTTAGCTGAAACTATTCCGCATAATTAAACTTTAAATAATAACAATCCCTTGATCCTCCCGGATCTCTTCAGACGTGAACTAACCAGACTCCTACATCCATGGTTCAACTGCACAAATAAATGCAAATCACCTGTTACTTTGTATTGACACAGTGAACATAAAGTATGTGAATAAAAAGGTATATATATTTCTCAGTAATACTATTAATTTTATTCACATAACTTAAATCCTTAGCACTATTATCAATACATCGTTACACCACTCTTAGTAAAAGTCACAAGATTAGACAATTTGAGCAGGCGTCTGAAACTATTAAATATAGGGTAAGATATGGTGCAGGTGAAAAAATTTACTTAGGTCGCGGTGCGTCTTTAGTCATGTTTTGACGCACCTTCTTAAGAGAAGTAGCTGGTTGCCCGTGCTAGGGTAATGCTACCTAGGTGCGGTTGTCTGGGACTAGAGTGACGACCAACACCAGTAATCTGTCGCGCCTCACACTGGGATACTCGCGTGTATAGAGCCGGCATCGGTATTCGCACGTGGATCACGCAGGACCTTGGCAGTAACTTATCGCCTACCTAAAACAATGAAAGTAGTCAGAGAGAGACTCAAGATAGACAACAATAAACAAATTCTATAAAGCTTGAATTTGTGTGATATTTAGACGAGGCTAGATAGTTAGGCGCTTGGGTTTAGACCGTCTGAGTCTGAGTTTTGACCGGTCTTTGTCTGAGGTGCTGTGCCCGACAGTCGATACGTTTCTCTAAAACATGCGAATTAAACTATTTTTACAATTTTAAAGAAAGAAAGAAAAAATAGCAATTGTTTAGGTATGACACGCGCAAAAGGGACATGCAATGAACAGAGAACTTTTTAGGTCGCTCCGTGAGTGAGGGGCCTGCGCGTATGCTGGTGCCTGCTTACAGCTGGGGGTGCTGAGGATGCGGTGCCGAGGCGGGTGTGCACCAAAATACCGGTGCTCGCCACGCCTGAGGAAAGTAAAGTGGATTAGGTCACCAGGCTATTCACTAGGTAATATATATATGTATATATATATATAATATATATATATATAGTATATATATATTATATAGGTGATATATAATATATATCCATTGGTACTATATAATATATTAATATAATCAATTGTATATAGCATAGTATATATATATATATATATATATATATATATAGGCGCTAAATTACTATATATCTATTAAAGTATATAGTATATATATATATATATTATATTATTACATATTCGTATCCAGAAATTTTTTCGGGGGAGGGGGGGAAACCAAACAAAAAATCCGTTCTTTAATAAGTTATATTATATATAATCTTATCTATGTATATAATATGCTCTAATAATAAATATATATAAAATAAGAAAAATAATTAACTAAATATTATTATATATTATACCAGATAAATACCTATATATAAATATATATTATATTACCTATATATATATATATAAAATATTACTCACTATAACTATAAAACTATAATGACTACTATGATTTTAATGTATATATAAATTATACTATATATAATAATATATAATAGTATATATAATATAATAGATATATATAGATTATATAGATATATATAATATATATATATATAATTATATATATATATATATATAATAAATATATATTTATATAATATATATTATATTAATATTTATATATATATATATATATATATATAATATATATATATATAATAATATATATTATATAAAGTGGAAGGACGATATATAAAAAATTCCTTAAAAAAAGACAAAAACAAAAAGAAATTATATGAATACTAAAATCATCTTAACCTAAATGTTATTAATTTAATCGCCTGACAGAGAGTGAGCGAAGTCTGAAGATAACATCTTTCAAATTTTTATTTCAAATATTTTCGATGTTTTTAGAGGAGGGTAAGTCCAAATATGTCTTTCATTCTCCTAATAAGTATTTCTCAAGTTAGGTTTTCAAAAAGTCTAATTAGTTGAAAAAGCTTCTTTCTACTGAATGGCATCAAACACGGAGTATAAAATTGCCATTTTATGCAACAATGATTAAATATTTGGAAATAGTGACTCGCAAAACAAGAAAAAACTAGTCCATACTTTGCTTTTTGGAGGGTACAGACCTATGTCTGTTTGATTGCCACTTCAACTTCCATAAATCCCATTCTGCTTTTTACTAAATCTTCATTTTGGGCTTTCGAGATCTTCCTTTGTAAAATATTACACAATCATTTATTCTCTTCTCAAATGGGCACATATTGCACCCGTCTATGATAATAGCATTAGGACAAATTGCAAGGAAAATTTAATAACCCTCTCTCCATAATGCTGATATTAAATCATCTCAAAAAGATGGATAAAATAATGGCTAATATGGTGTTGCTGGGATAGGGAATAAAGTCCTAGTGGGTCAGAAAGTAGGATATGGTGTGTATCCTGGTCTGTATTTTTGTGGAATTGTTAATTTCTTGATATGGTATCTAGCAATTTTCTAGATACTCAGTTCAGATTTCAGATGGGGCGTCTAATTTATCCCATTCTTCAAAAATCGTCTGAAATTCTAATGTTCATTTTCTCTGATGGTTTCCAGTTCAGTTTGTAGACTAATTAGTCAACTTACTTGGAGAACTTGTTCCTGATAACGTGTAACGAGAAGTTTATAAAAATTAATTTAATTCTGCACTTTATATTATTTAAGACGGGATATGATACCAAAAATTAGTGTCTAGAATAGGATTTCGGGGGGGGTCGGAGTTATTTGGCCCCCCTGCCCCCCCCCCTAAATACGCCAATTGTATAATAATATATATTATATTATAGTTATAGTAGTTATTAATGTAGTATAAGTTATATATATTATTATATTATAGGTTATATTATATTATGGTATTACCCTTAATATTATTATATGTTATATAATTATATTAATTATCATAAATAATTTTTATATATAATATATATTATATATTATTAAAACCGATATATATACATATATAAATATTATATATATATATAGAATTTATTAAAAAGTATGAATAGGGGGTAAGGTATTTCTCATATGTAGGCCAGCCTCTAGAAAGTAGCCACCAATCACCATAACTCCCCTACAATAAAACTAATACAACATGACTAGCCAGGAAAAGGAATACATTGCTGGAATCCTGGCAAAATTTTTACCGAGAAAACTGTAAAAAAAAAAAAAAAAAAAAAAAAAAAAAAAAAAAAAAAAAAAAAAAAAAAATAATTCTCGAAACATACAAAAGCACAGCTTGAAAATGACATACATTTTTGGAGATCCTTTTGCTAAAATTTTTGCGTTCGGAAAATGTAAAAAAAAAAAATTAAAAAAAAAATTAAACATAAAAATTGCCTATTTTTTTTTTTTGGAGGGGAGCTGGGACATAGTATATAGTATATTATATTATTATGTAAGGTATTACACGGCAATTTTTAAGGGGGCTCTCGAGCCGATACGGAGGAACACAGGGTGGGGACGTGTTATTCCATACCCCGTATGGGGGGGGCGGAGGAACCCCCCGCGACACCACCAAAATACCAAAGAGCGTGGAGTTAGTTTCCGGAGACCTCCCCGGATAAAGTGGGAGTAGGGGAATTTAGTCACTCATTACCCCGTAGTTCCCGGAAGACCGAGAGACCCGACTCCTGCCATCAGTGCGGTATACCCTTGGGGTATTCTTTATAAGTAAAAAAAAAAAGCAAAATTTAATAGAAAGTCTTTTTATTTTAACGAGGAGTAACCAATAAAAAGGTCTCTAAATAGGGTCTCTAATCATATTTCATACCTTAACAAAATATATTAAACAATAATTTTTTAATTTTTTTTATTTTTTTTTTAAATTTTTTTATACCAAAATTTACGAGGATTTCCAAGGAAATGTATTCCCTTTCGCTGTATTCTATTGTAGTGTTTGAGATATAATTTTTTTTCATTTGTTTCTTTTTTTTTTTTTTTTTTTTTTGCATTTTCGCACTAAATTGGAAGCACATGCATTCTCCTTATGCAATGTCTCTCTCCTGGTACATGCGTCGCTAGACTGTTAATGATCCAGTATCTTGAGAAGTGATAGGATTGTTCTGGTGACTCTTAGACGCCTCGCGTTGCTCGATATTTTATTTAACTCCACCTTATATAAGTTAGTTTAATATTGTTATATATACATAGGGCTAATACTCAATATTTTTATATTTTATAATAATATAATATTTCAATTAATTCTATATTATGTACGTTGATATAAGACAGTATAGAAATAGCGAAACTTATTTTAATATATATATATAATATTATATATAATATATATATAGAGTTAATATTTTTATTACAGTGTACACGTAAATAATTTTAATTTACATATTTTTGACGATAACTTATTATATGGAGTTTAATATATATTTTTATAATGGTATTTAAAATTAGAATCTAACTACTATATATCATTGACTGTATCTATCTCTAAATGAATGTAACTATGAATAGATAAATTTACTTATTCCTCTATTGTTTTAATATTATTATACAAATTACATAGTATTTAAAAAATATATTATTATTTTACCTTTTTATAAAATATGGTATGATTGACTTTTCAAAGTCTCAATGTCTAGAATTTCTGAAGACCGTATATTTTCTCAATGTTATAATTTTAATTTTACGAGTTAATATTTACACAGAGGATAACCTATAATATAAAATAGCTATCACATACACTCACTTTTAGTCATACATATTATTACTTTTTACAATCATTGCTGCCTATTGTATTATAATCATATATAATATTTAAATATATATTATTAATATATATTATAATATATATATTATTATAATCATAGTAATTATTAATATTATTATATATATATATAATATATTTATTTAAATATATATAATATATATATATATATATATATATTATTATCATATATAATTAATAATATATTATATTATTAATATATATTATATATATATATTATATATATATTATATTAATATTATTATATATATATATATATATAATATAATATTTTACCTTATTTTTTACTCTACATAGTTTAATGCGATTAACTTTTAGTATGTGTTCAACTGACTAATCCTCATAATAATATTTAAAAAGTGATTACTAATCACCTATTATATATATATAATATAGTTATTGAATATTGTACGTATAGATCTGACTCACTAATAGAAATTTTACTTTTTCTAGCCAATAAATACAAAATTTATACCTAGTCACAAAGTTGATATATAATAATTATCATGAAGTACATTCATAAAGTAGTAAGAATGAGCTAGTGATCTTATTATCGTCATCTCTTACGTACCATTATTATTGTATCTAATATAAAGGCTATCTTTATACTCTTTTGAGCTCACTCAGTGGAGATAAATAGTGATATAGATATGCTACCATTGTATAGAACATAATGATAATTGTCAAGGAAATGATGATATATATTAGATACTTGTTTTATTGGTGATATATGCTATAGGTGAGAGTGTCATAACACATACACGGTGGTTTTTGTTGCTACACACTATAAACCACGTCACACACTACATAACCAACTAACACACATTAATATTATATATATATATATAGTATATATATATATATATTATATATATATTATATATATTATTTAATATATATATATATATAATATTTAATATATATATATATATTATAATATATATATATTAACTTATTATTTAATATTAACACGTACGTATATTATTATCAACATACTATCAATATAATCTATACTACATATAATATATTATAACAACTTTAAACTATTAATAATTATACACACTAACTACATAACACTTATCAACAATACTTAAATATATCAAATAATCATTTATTAACTATAATTACAATTATATAATTAACTCTTCAATTCAGTCGACCAAACCAAATATTTGTTAGTAGTCTGATATATTATAATTATAATTAAGTAGTCTATATTATTATATATATATAATATTATTTAATATATTAATATATATATTAAATATGATACACAGTATATATTATAATATTAATTTATATATATATTATATATATTATATATATATATTAATTAATATATTAATATATATAAATTAATATTAATATATATTAATGATATATATATATTATATGTATATTATATAATATCAGAGATTCAACTACGGGATTTCATTGATACCAATCCCTTATCCCATCCCGATCCCACAATGTGAAAATTTAAAGCACGAAAAGATCGGTGATCCGAAAAATTTCAGATATCTTATCCCATATCCCGATTTTATGCCAAAAGGAAGATTGTAATTTGGCTAAAATATTTCGCAGAATATGATTTAAAATTTCAATTTATATAGCACGCAACAGTTCCGATTTTTATTTTCAGTATAGGTTAGTATAATTGATATGCGCTAGGACATCTGTGGAAACACCACAACCTCTTTTCATCCTCTAGATCTGGCTCAGAGAGTGGACGGGAAAATGATTCTCAGTGATTTCGGCTAAAAGGCTCAAACAAAATGAGGCTTTACTGTAGTATCATTTTACCAGTTTTATAGTTGGTTAATTTTTTGTACCGTATTGTTCTGTTTCTTACACTTACTACTCTATGTTTAGAAATTTCGTTGGTAATTATTCTTTTGTGTATTTTTGAACAGAGAGGTGAATAATGTAAGTTTTGATTTGTTCCTTAATTTTATTTTATTCAAATTTCAAATAGTAAATTATTTGCGTTCTTCAAATTAGCCTTTCTGTCAACCTTCTTCAATATGTAATAGGTGAAAGATATAATATATAAAATATAATATATTATATTATATATATATATAAATAGTAATAGTTTTATATTTATACTATATTCTTACTCTAAATAATAATACTATATGATAATCTATATATATATAATTAATTATAGTTATAATATATATATACAATATATAAGATAATACTAAATATATATATAATAATATAATAATGATTATATTATTATAATATATAAAATACTATACATATATATATATTAATAAGAGATATAGTATCTTCAGAGCTTTATCTATATAAGCCGGAAGAAGATGCCTTTGCAGATACTTTAAGCCGCACAGCACAGAGTAACGGCATTGCAGTCGTTCAGGCTGAAGCCATGCAGAGTACATCAACCGCAAGCATCAAAGGAAAATGGAATTGAAGAATGTAGAAAGCAGCAGAAACAAAAAGTTTTAAAATTGGCGGAAAAAGAACATTGAACCATTCGATGCAAAACTCTGTATTGACTGGGAAAGGTGAAAAATCTCAAGCGGATCACTAAGTGAAAATATGCAAAGGAAAGGAAAACTATGAAGTTGAATATGCGGTCGAACCTTAATTTCTTGATGATGCGCTGATCTTGATTTCTTCAGGTTCAAATCATCTTCACGGAACCGTACACAGTGGCCAGTATCTGTCTTTTGGGCATATTATGAATTACATACTGCGATTCTGCAAAAAATGACTGGGGAAGGAAACTGCCTCTTAGTGTAAATTTATGGCTCAGTGCCACTTGGCAAACACTGCCTTACTAAACTTGTGGACAGCGAGCATATTTCGGGATAATTTATCGCAGTTTTACTAAATATTATTCTCGCAAAATATCATCTCTGAAGATGCCGCGAGAAGATTAGAGATAATTTCACTATTGTGTCTGAAGAACTGTCATCATTTTGCTTTGTACAACTCATTTTTCTGAAGTTCTTTTTCACTCAACATATTCGTACTTGAGTTTTGTCATTCATTTCATTGAATTTTAACTGGTAACGAAAAATGGTCGTTCTTGCAATGCAAAATGAACAGCCATTTACGTATAACCAGCGTTGACCACAAAACATCGCTACATATCTTCGAAGCATACTTGTAACAGATAGGTTCCACCAAGGTAAGCCTCACCTTGTACAACGTTGAGATCAACACTGTTAATAACATGATGGCGTCCATGAGTAGATTGGGGCAGTAGGACGATACTAACTGTTTTCTGCATTTGCTTCACTAGTTGTTCGTAATTAAGGGAGTTCATGGTAGCATCAAATCATTAAATTGAAATACTTGAGATTCGTAGCCAAGCAATACTCGAATAATAGATTTGTGACTAAAAATAAAACAGGAATACAAAGAGGGCTTCTAGCTCAAAGTCTATTTGAATCATCATGAATCAGCAGCCTCTTTTATTTTCACTTCGCAGGCAAGCTACCACTTGGAAATAGTAACCAAAAATAATAATAAGCCGTCCACTTCTAGCAATAAAAACAGTAGGCGCATCGCCCTTGACTTTGTCCATTTTAAGAGGAAATCTGAATCGCCTTAGGGGTGTAACATTCTTTATGCAATACGAAATCGATGATCTGGCGTTAATTTGGAATTAATTGATACTTCGCTAGCTTTACTCTTCAAACATACAAATGGTTATGCAGGAAAATAAGAAATCAATACTGCGACAAACGAATAGGTAATTTTTTCATGCGCAGCTCGCTTTACGAATAAAAAAAATTTGTGAGAAATGCTAAGAGATTCGTTACATTGTGTTCAAATTAAATCCACACTACAGAGTTTGACTAAAATACATTGATATAATTTATTGAAGATGTTCTTATATAGCATGCAGTTATTTGAAACACAGAGAAATCTGAGTCCACACTCTAGTGCATAACGTTTTGAATCCTCAGCTTCAAGTCGCGAAGATTTCGGGACTACGAAGTGACTCAACGGACATGGTAGTTCGATAATTAAAAGCACTTGTTTGTTTACAGGAGTGTCATAAACGATGCAAAAATGGACAGGCCCAAAAGTTGCAACAACCGATCAGGTGATCAACCCTCAGCCATGCGTTCACTTCGATGTTCCGGAGCGGTCAAGATGATTATGTAGGCCGAGTCAATGTAGGCTTTAATGGGTGGTGTCAATAATAATAGTAGTCCTAATCACAACAAACCAATAAATTAGTCGCTAGCAAACGATTTCAAGTATGAAGAATGTTGCAAAAAAGGAAAACTCGATAGCATATAATGCTGATACTCGAAGCATATAATGCTGATAATATTCAGTTGAAAAGAAAAAACTGCATATTGGAAGATAAAAGAGTCAAGATTTTCCGAGATCTGACTACGTTGCTCAAGGTAACGCGCTTCCTCGCGGCACAACAGAGTCTGTTTAATCTGAGGATACGACAATTCAAGAAGTTAGTAAATAATTGCGTGATATATTATAATTACGAGTATATTATTAGATTGCTTCACGTGAGATAAATGCAGAGATGTGTCATTCTGGTTAAATTATAATTGTTCGCACGTGGGTATAGCACTTTTCTCAATCTCAAATAAGAATAGCGAGTTCAAAAAAGACACAAAGACACAAGACATAAATATAATTGACTAGCTGAGCTCGACATATTACCGCAAGTCAAGCGGCAGCGAAGACAGCGACTGCGAGATGAAGAAGACTAACTTGAATGGAATAAGAATGTTTATACTATTAAATAAAAGGAATCTTATAAATAAGAGTAATGTTTTTAAGTTAATGATAAACGTTCTATCTTTTAAAATTTACTTAAAGCGTTTTTGTAATCCAAATTGCAAACGAAACAAATTACGCTTGCGGGGTTAGTAATTGTAATGCACAATGTAAAATAGTATAATATAAAAAAAAAAAAAAATATAAAAATAAAAAAATAAAAAAAAAAAAAAAAAAAAAAAAATTGCTACAGGTACTGGCTTCACAGCTACCAGGCGCGTCCAGCGTGTTGGATCCAGGTTTGCTCAGCTATTGTAACATATATTCTAATATATATATATATATATATATGATATATATAAGGTATATATATATTATATATTATATATATATATATATATTATATATTATATATATATATTATATATATATATTTATATATATATATATATATAATATCTTTATATATATTATTATATATATATAGATTATATATATAAATATATATATTATATATATAATATATATATATATATCATATAGATATATTATATAGTAAATATTAATATATATATATACATTATATATATACTATATATATATATATAACTATATATCTATCTATAGTGAGTTATATATTATAATATATATATATTATATATAATATATCTATATATTATATTTATATAATATATATATACTATTATAATATAATATTATATATATATATATATTATATTATAATATATATATTATATATATATAATATATATATATATATATAATATATATATATATATATATACTATATATATATATATATAAGTATTTATAAATATATTTATATTAATATATATATATAAGTATATTAATATATATAACTAATATATATATAGTATATATATATTATGTATATATATATTATAGTATATATATATATTATATAATATATTATATTAAATATATACACTGTATAATAGTCCTAGATGAACGGCGCTATTCATATAACGGGTTCATTGACGGAGAAATAGGAGTATAATACTCATATACATGTATTCTCGGTGACGCGCTTCGCTCGCTATTGAGTTTAACGAATGAGAAAAAATCAGAGGATAATATGGTAAATGCCACACAGGATTCCCATAAACAACACGATTGCAATAATCTTCTGTTTCAGTACATTATAATTCAACAGACTTCCCCAGCCCTGATGCATGCAAGGAACCTCCGTAAAGCGGACATTGTCGCCGACGGGCATTCATTACTAGGCTGTCTATGTCGCACATGAATTGCCTGAATTTTCCTGCAGTTCCGAGTATTTACTGGGGACTTTTTCGAAAACTCCAGTAAATGATGTTATAAATGATGATAATTGTTTTTTTTTTTTTTTTTTTTTTTATTTTTTTTTTTTTTTTTTTTTTTTTTTTTTTTAAATATAAGTAGAACCTGAACTAAGGTATTATAATACCCTTTAAATAAAAGAAGAGATGTGGTAAAGTAGGATATAAATTCTTCGAACTTATATTGCACTAATAAATTTTTAAGATTGTCTCCTAATTAGCCACTTTTTAACTCATCATTCTATGAACTTTTGTTTTTCTATGATCAAGTAACAAAGGATATTCTTAAACTATGTTAAGAGTTTGCAATGACTTGTCAGGGGACATATTGGAGTATTATTATATAGCTTAATGAATTACCTCAAATACGCTCACTTACATTATGCATAGTAATGAGTCATTTATAAAGAATCGCTTCAATATATTAATTATATATAATAATATATATATAATTTTAATATATATATATATTAATATATATATAATTACTAATTAATATATATATATATTTAATATATATAATTCATATATATATAATATATACTATAAATATTATATATATATATATATTAATATATTTATATATAATATATAATATATATATATTTAATATACTATATAATAGTATAATTATATGATTTTTTTATTATGTAATATTTTAACTTACAAATTAAAAGGTATATATGAGTATCTATATTATAATATAATATATAATATCAACTAGTAATTAGTTACTATATATATAGAGTATTAATATAGACAGTCATCAATATATATATATATATATATATCTATATATATATATATATTATATTGTATATTTTATATTATAATTTATTACTATATATCATTTTTATTATAGTATTAAGAATCATACGCGTACTCCTCAGCTAAATGTAAGATGGTCTGTGATAGAGTGAATCTCGTATATATCATATATCAGCAGTGACCTTTTTTTCTCTTTATAGTTAATATATTCTTTTTTAATTTTTATATGTATGTTTTAACATATTTTTGTTTATTTCTCTATTACAATTTATGTTGTAAGGTTAAGAATTACATATTAGGTTCACATAGATAGGATAGAATAGTCGCGTTTGATTTTTATATTTAATAGAGTCACCGTTCTCTCAAATCTTAGAACTTGTTGTTTTTTAAAGAGACACAAGGTGTCGTTTGGTGTATACATCTAATAATATAGTATAGGCACTTAATGCATCGTTATTCCTAGAGCCTACTAATTATTGCTCGCTAAGCTTTTTATAATCACAGGTATGCACTATTAAACTCATACATACTATGTAACATGACCTACTACGTTGTATTAAATCCTTATTACGATTTATTACGGGAATATAATAAACGGGTGGTAAGCTCTGTAGGGAAGTCAATATAAAATACTTTTTGATTTATACAATAACTCAAATATCTTTTTTAATCAAAAAAATACTCTAAGAAGCGTTTTTGGAAAATGCAGAAAAATTCCTACTGACGTGAGTGAAACAGATTATAGTAATAAGGGACTGAAGAAGATGAAGAATGATAAATCGTATCATTTCATAAAATAATTTACATATAAGATAGAAAGAGAGAGAGGAGAAAGAGAGAAGAGAGAGAGAGAGAAAGAGAAGAGATATGTGATATATAGGCAAAAGTTGCCAAAAGAGAGGCTAGATACCGAGAGGAAGGAGCGATCCGAGGATGAGAGAGAACGGAGTAGTATCGCAAGGATAGAGAGAGAGAGGAGCCAATTTCACGTAGAGAGATGTAAAGGAGCGATAACCCAATATTTGGTACGATTTTATTACTTTATATTAAATAATATCTAAAGGTTAATGAATACTTTTTTTTTTTAAGGGCATAATTCCCCAGAAAAGAGCCTTCTTAGGAGAATTATCTCCTTTGTCGAAAAGTTATTGACACTTATCAGGAAAACTAAATAAAACCATATTCTGGGGAATCAAAAGCGTTTTTAAACGCTATTTACGAATTAAAAAAAAAAAAAAAAAAAAAATAAAAATAAAAAAAAAAAAATAAACATATGAAAGTACGCGAACACTTACAAAAGACACAAATATATACTATTGGATCGAGGTGAGGAAGTCTGATATTATGATATGGGCAACGCTCCGGTGGTTTCGTGGCCATCTCGGGGCTCTGAAAACCATGGCAATCTCGAGCCTCTCCATACTATTAAATTGAAAGTTCAGGAATATTTCTCATTTCACGAGCGGGAACTCGAGTACCTCGGAATGTGGTTGGACAAGATGGGCGGGCACCCGCGGGCCAGTTATGGTGGTGAAGAAGAGTATCCTACCTCTCTTACCCGTTCGTTCCATCGGTTTAGAGTCAGCAGAGAACTCGTGTGGTTATGCCAACCAATATTTATAAGGTGGTGTTACTGTGACTACATCGGTATTGTTTAAGAATGCGGTCTTAACACACGGCTTAGGTATAAAAGTAGGGTGTAATTTTTTAAATTTCACATTATGGAACGTTTCGTTTGATATATATGTAAGACTTTATACGCTAGTTATTTCACAAATATTGTTAAAATTATTATTAATAGTAAGTGTGCTCGAATTGATTGTTTTTTTCCCTCTCTTCTCTTTGTTTTTTATTTATTATATCTATATTCCATTATATCATATACTAAGTGTTTTTTATTTTCCTCTTTTTTTATATTAACACACATTACAGGGTAACTAAAGAACCTTTAAATATGAGCTTGTTCACAAATACATCACAATATATTCTTTTGGTTTTTCCTGTATTTGTTTCAATACCAAGTTGTCATTCTACTGAACTTTAGCGTTGGCGGATCTTAATTCTCTGCTTTGGATGCTCTTTATCTGATTATTTTGCACTTTTTTAAATAATTGATTTTTACTTTATTATACCGGTATTTATTATATTTAAATAATTTAATAATAATAAAACGTAATTATATCATTACAATTTTATTTAATATTATTGAAACTCGAATAGTTGTTCAAATAAATATAAATAATTAAATATAAATTAATATAAACTTAAAACTCAACGAATTCGTTATTAATATTAGAACTTCAATAACATAACAAAATTTTTTAATATAATTATTTTAAAACATTAAGAGGAAAGCATCTTGACTTTCACATCTCGAATTATGACAAATTTTACTTGTCATTATTTATATACTGCTATTTTATACTTTTATTCTCAAACTCAATATAATATAAATAACTATCAAGTTTTTGCGGGTTCATCTAAGCTCTCACTTTAATATTAATTAATACTACTACTAACAATTATAATAATATATTAATAATTAATATTATATATATTATATTAATTATATTTAATATTATATGATATATATATCTAATATTATATTAATTAATATATTAATAACTTAATATTAATATATATATTTTATATATATCTAATATATTAAATATTAATATATAATATTAATAATATAATATATATATAATAGTAATAATATATAATTAATTTATATATATATTATATTTAATATATATTAATTAAATATATATATTTATAATAATTAATATATTATTATATATATCATATATTATATATATATATTAATTATAAATCTATATTAAATATAATATTAATTAATTAATTTATATGATTGCTATGGCTGTCGCATCTTTAATTTCAAGAATATATTTTCTTATTTTTTTTTAAATTCTTTTGCTTCTTTTTTTATTTTCCTTGTTGTTGTATATAGATAAAAATTTATAAACTTGAGGCGGTTTAAATTAACTATTAAAGCTTCCCAGTTAGTTTAGGTGTTAACGAAACAAATATTGTCTTTTCTTATAAATTTAAAATAATAATATACAAATGAGTAAAAACAATATTACACACAATGTTTAAGCTTTTTCTAAGGAGTAGCTCTGAGAAAGTACCCTACACAGTTTCAAGGATATATAAGTATTTTATACCACTCAAAATTAGAGTAAAACGGAAATTTAAACGAAGCGAGTGTTTAATGGAGTTTAAGGGGGAGATAAAATTCACACTCAAATTACTTGTGTAAACGTTAGTGGTTGTATACCTATTGACTCTGCATTCAGTAATTTTTCTAGAACCTCTCACTCTCATCTAGTTTAATCCTCACCTCCACCTCCTACCTCACTCCTACTCTTCATCAGTCTAAATCTATCAATCAATATATATATACTACTCATATCCCTGTTATATATATAATATATATTACATTTTTCCCTAAACTTTAGGAATTTTTCTTCCTACCTCTATAAACTTATCATCAAAAGCAAAAAGTAATATAAATTATAATTATATATATAATATATATATATATATAGATATATATAATATATATATATAATATAATATATATTAAATATTTAATAATAATATAATAATATTAATATATTAATATAAATATACTTTATATATATATACTATATTTGAATAAATATATAAATTAATATATATTCATAACTAGTATATTGATAGTAAATATAGGGACCCCTAAGTAAACTATACCCTTTGCAAAAACTCATATTACTAGCGGTGCGTACATAGGTGAGGGTCAGCAATGAAGATCCCAGTGGAGGCGCACCGGCCGGGTCAAAGCATAGTGTGAGCATCTTACGTGAATAGAATATCCATATGAAGCTCTCTCTCTCTTTCTATCTTATATATACTCTTCTCCTATATAATATATATATATCTACTATCTTTCCATCTCATCTCTTCGTCCTCTCATCTCTCTCTCTCGTAATTATACTAAGTATATATAGTCGCATCTTCTCTACTCTCTATATATAGCTTACTTTAACATCTCTATCTCATATCTCTTCATATCAATATCTATTCTCTATCTCCTCTCTATATATCTATACTTGTCATACTATATACTCTTACTATTCACTTATTTCATCTATTAATATATATATATATATACCTATAATACTAATACTATCATTACTATTCGTATATATATATATAGTAATAATATATAATAATATATATATATATAATAATATATATATATGTGATGTGGTGTGTTCTGTGTTCGTTTCGTTCGTCTCTGGGTCGTGTTCCCTGCTCTCTGGTCTGTGTGTGTGTGCTATTTCGTATGTGTGTGATGTTAAGAATATCTACTTCTCTCTTTTTTATTTCTTTGTTTTGTAGGTTTCTTTTTTCCTAGTTTGTTATCTTGAGAATAATACACGTTACGTTATTAAATTCTAATTATAACAAATTGCTTTTAAAAAATTTCAAGTATTTAAAAAAAAGACAAATAATTAATTATAGAATTAAAAATGTACTTAAGCAGCTAATATTATATTTTACCTCAATAGCGCAAAGAGGGGTAGGAGTCAAGCAGCAACACCTCCTTTGCGCAAGGGGGGTAACCTCAGTCTCTCCTAAACTTGGGGTCATATTCCCTTTTACTTTTCCTTAACATACTCGCGCCTAGGGGGGGCGCAAATGGCGGGGGCGGGCCGGTGTGGGGGGTGGGGGGTGGGGGGTGGGGGGGTACGATTGGGAGCCCGGGCAACCGCAGTTACCCCGGCACGATACTCTCATTTTCCTGCCCGAAGTCGACATTCCTTCCACTATCCTCACCTCACAAAGCGTCAACCTCGAATGAGTAACTAATTGAAGTGAATTGAATTTTGCCAAGTTTTGAAGAATTTCATTTTATTTTTATATTTTATACCCTTAAATATTTTAACATATTTAAAACAAAAGCATCATTTAAAAATATTAATATTTTAAATCTTTTCCCAAAATTAACCCTAAAATTTCTTTATCGAAATCTATATATAGGAAGGTTAGATACTTAATAAATAGATAGAAAGTTATACTAATATTAGTATATATATATCATATATATATATATATTATATATATACTTCATTATATATATATATACTATTCAACTTTATATATAACTATATATATAATTATTATATATATATAATACCTATATATTCACCTATATATATAATATATCATAATATATATATATATAGTATATAACTATACTATATATATAATATATATATATTATATATATATAGCCCTATAACATATATATATATAATGTATGCTCGTCATATCACATATATATATATAGTATATATATTATATATACTATGATTTCATAATATTACGTATCTATATATATATATCATATAAATATATATATATACTTATACTACTATATAAAAATATATATATACTAAATATAATATAAGTATATATATTATCATATAAATATATATATTTATATAATCACTATATATCATATATATAGTATATATTAATAACTCTTTATATATATATATATATCATATCTATATATATATACTATATAATATATACTTACGGATATTATAGATAATAATATAAATATATATATATATACCTATATATATTATATCATATATTATTATAATAAGTATATATAATTATATATATATATATAATATTATATCATTTCATATTATATATGATATATATTCACATCAGGAACGGGTTTTTTCATCCAAAAATTTCCTCTCCTAACGCTCCGCGAGTGCTGTTCCCGCTGCCCAGGGTAAGAATAACCTCTCATTTCTCCTCTTCCCATACTCGTCCATGTTAAAAATAAAAAAAAAAAATATATCTCACAAAACCCTTTTTTGTTCCTAGATATTATTCAAAATTATGATTCTCGTTTCACTGTGTATTCTCAGATCTTTCCGG
>JABUQX010103894.1:5000-10000 GCA_015478945.1 Trachelipus rathkii
AGAGATCCGTCGTGCTTCTGTTCTTTCTATATCCGTGCTGCTCTTCACCCAGTCTGGGCTCTACTAGCCTTTTGTCTAGTATTCTCTTATATGTTTTTGCCAAGTGGTCGAACAAAGATATTCCCTATAGTTTTTTTTACAGTCTCCTGTATCTCCTTTTCCCTTATATATTGGAACTATGATTGACTTTTCCCCGGTGCCTTACCGTTCCTCATCGCTCTCAGAGCCACCTCCGCTCTTCTCATATTGATCTCCTTTCCCTCCTCATCCTCCCTTTTATCAACTATCTCTTCTCCACCTGTTCATTCACATTTATCAGTTCTTTGAAGTATTCCGCCCATCTCCTGCTTATGTCTGTTAATCTCACCAAAGCTTACCCCTGCTTATCCTTGATATTGCATACTTTCCTTTTTGATCCTCTATACGTTTTTGCCAGTCTAAAAATCTTCTTCCTTACTGCCCTCACATTTTCCATCATTTCTTCCGCCTCTCTCTTTGCTGCCTCTTCTTTTACTCTCCTTTTCACTTTCTCTGCTTCATTCCTTGCTTCCACATACTGAGCCCTTGTCTGTGCAGTTCTATTTTTCAACCACCTCATCAATACTGTTTTCCTCTTTATTGTCTTCAACTCTTCCGTCCCACCTCGTGGTGTTTTTCTCGTTCTTCCTACCCATTTTTTACCCAAGGGTTTCCCTCTGCTGCTCTCTTGCCGTTTCTTGTACTCTCCCACATCTCCCTACTCTTCTAATTGTTCTAGGTCCTCGTCAATTTTTTCAATATATTCCTTTTCCCTGTCATACTCTTTTCAGTAACTCCAACTTTAATCAAATTTCTCTTTTCTTTATTCTGTAACTTTTCTGTCTTCCACCTCCAGGTTCCATCACCTACAATCTATGATCCAATTGTTACTCCAGGTATCACTTTCACAATCCTTATTAGCCTACTATAAGACGATATTATATAATCTATAATAGATCTCTGATTGAATTCTCTTGTGATTTTGTTCCATCTATATCTTGTGAACCTATGTGAGTCCTTCTGTTGGAAAAAGCCACTTCATGATCTTCAGTCCTTTTTAACAGATATCTATCAAATTCCTTCAAATATTTCGTATCTCTCTCCATACTGTCCTCACCATTATCCCACAGTCCTTTCTTCCTCCTACTATGTATTGAAATCTCAATCAAGCACAATCATTCTTTCTTCACGTCCTCCATCTTCTCCAACATTTCCATGAACTGTCTCTTTCCTCTCTGGATATGTATATATTATATATATATATATATATATATTATATTATATATATACTATATATATATATTATATATATATATATATATATATATATATATATATATATATATATATATATATATATATATTATACGTCTTTGATAAATTTTTTTGGGAAATGTATCGAGTATCGATTATCGATTTTTTCCGATACATCTATAGAAAAATGCATTAAGCGATACCGATACTCGATACATTTAGGAATTGTCTAAGCGATACCGATAACCGATACAAATGTATCGATCGATACGTATCGCCGATACATGTATCTAGAATCCATCCTGTATATATATATATATATATATATATAATATATATATATATATATATATATATATATATATATATATATATATATATATATATATATATATATATATATAATATATATATATATGTATATATTATATATATATATATATATAGATTTTATAATAATATATATATATATATATATATATATATATAATATATATATTATATATATATATATATATATATATATAATAAATATAATTAATTTATTTTGATTTTTAAAATGTTATTTAAAAAATATTTCTTATTTAACTGTCCTTGTTTAAAAGAATTATAGAAAACGATTTTATCTCATAAATACGCTGGAATATATATTACAATTAAGTTTATATTCATAAATTGATATTAAATATAATATTTATTATTTATAAAGTATCATTTTATATAAAAATGTTAAGTTGAATGTATTATACTTTGTTATAAAGCAGAAAAATATTTATTATATAGAAATGTTAATCCAACGAAATGTTTTTTGTTTTAAATTACATATTTCTATTATCGGAGAAGAAAGGCAAGTTGATTTTAAGCTCTTTATCTGTATTTAACATTCTAATGTATATTAAATAGTGTAAAATAATGTGCATTATGATGTTTTATAGCATTTTTCATCATATTATGTACTTTAATTTTTTAAAAATAGCTTGATTATTGATGAATATTAATTATTATATCTGTAGCTTGCCAAATGTTGATTTTTTTTTTTAAACTAAAGAATACCTACGGTTAAACAAGAACGATGGATAGAGTCGGGGTTTCTCGGCCTACCGGGGGACGACGGGGGGAACGAAGTCCCCCCTCTGTCCCTCCGTCGGCTCGAACCCCCTAAAAAGGATATAAAAAGAAAAAATAACATTTTCTCCAAAGCGTAAAAATTAAATGGTATTTGGCAGCTTTTGCTCTCGAGAAGTAATGCAGGTTTCAAGGTCAATCAGAGCGTAGACTTGCCAGGTGTAAGATTTTATTAATATTTAAGGTGTTATTAATAAATATTAGAATAAAATAATTTTTATTTAAGTTCATCGATGAAATTTTTCCAGGATTTCAAAAATGTATTTATTTTTGCTGTAGATGTTATAGTTTTCTAGTTACATGCCTGAACTCTTCGGGAAGCTGGCCGAAAGTGAAATAAAATATGCACTAATATAAGTTTGCTTAGGTTATGCAAGGTTAAGCTAAGTTATGTTAGGTTACATAGATTTAAACTTGTTTTTTTTAATATTTTTAAAGGTGTGAAGCTCTTTTGTTACAATACAGTTTTATTTTGACTTTCATTAAATAAAAATGTGTTCGGATCCATGCAATCGATATGGATAAAACTCACTCACAGATAATAGACGTGATCCATATATATTATATATATATATATATATATTATATATAATATTATATATATATATATATATTATATAATATATATATATATATTATATATATATTATATATATATATAATATATATGGCTATTTATAAGTGGTTGACTCCAGGAGCGAAAATCAAATAATTAATGTATCGTTATTTTTACAAGTTTTAGGGTAAATACATTAAATTTTGGGTAACCTATAACCTTACCTAACTTAACCTAACCTACCAACCTAACCAAACTTAACCTAAATTACTCTAACCCTAATATTAAATAGGTTAGAAAGCAAACATTGTGGAAGCTATGTAGGTATTTTATATATATATATCCATATATAATTAATTATATATATATATATTATATTATATATATACTATATATTATATATATATATATATATATATATATATATATATTATATACTATATATATATTATATATATATATATATATTATATATTATATATAATATATATATATATATATATATATATATATATATATATATATATATATATATATATATATATATATATATATATATATATATTATATATATATATATTTATATATATAATATATATATGAACCTCTTTCTGTTTTAAGACTTCGTCAGTTTTGATTTTTAATGTTTTTTTTTAAATATGTTTCTAGTTATATGATCCAAGAATCTATTCTAACCGCTCGGTAAACGGACATGATTACAAAATATATAGGACCTTTTCGGTTTTACGATCATCAGTTTTTTATTTTATTTTTTTTTTAACTAAAGAATAACCAAGGTAAACCGCCAAAAAATGGCAGGAGTCAGGGGTCTTCTCGGCTTCCGGAAACGCCAGGGTAGGCTATTTCCCCTTCGGGGAGGGTACTCGGACCCCCGATCTTTGAATATTTGGTTCTCGGGGGTTCCTCCGCCCCTCTCCTACGGGTATGGAAAACGTCCCCCCCCCTCTGTCCACAGTCGGCTCGAGCCCCCTAATTTTTTTTTTACATTTTTGTAATAAGCTTTATACGCTGATTCCAAATATCTAATTGGTTTTTCTGTAAGTTTCTTACTTTTCGAGATATTTCATTGATGATTTTTTTTGTAATAAGCTTTATACGCTGAATTCAAATATGTAATTGGTTTTTCTGTAGGTGTCGTACCTTTCGAGATATTTCATTTTTGAAACCATATTTAACATAAATGTGATTTTTAAAATTTTTTTTAAAATATTTCGAACTTTTGAATCATGTCCGTTACCACTGAAATTCATTGTTGGTATCATAAAGTAACAATATATTAAAAAAAAAAATCAAAACTGACGGAGTCGTAAAACAGAATAGGACCTATATATATATATGAACGGTATATGAACTCTAAGACGTTCATGAAAGTACGTGGGTTAGGCCTAAAATACATCCAGGGGATGACGTCATAGCCTGGAAGAAAGGAAGTAGGGGAGAACAAAGGGGGGGTAGGGGAAAAACGGTCATGAAAGTACATGAGCATATGGTTAGGCTTAAATACACTCACGCACGTATATGGCGAATGTATATGAATAGGGGGGCGCCCTGGGGGGCCCCCAGGGCAAAACGCCAGGCATAAAAAGTACCCAGGAAGGTTGCCCCCGCAGGGTAGGTCCTGGAAAATGCCTCAGGAAAGACCATGGGGGTCCTGGAACCCCGTTCCAGCTTGCCTTTGCTTCTGTCATACTAACTACTGGTACCCTACCTATTATATGTGGATGATTTGGTTTTGTGTGGCGAATCTGAGAGAGTTTGAGAGGATTATTAGAGAGATTTGGCAGGTTGTGTAAAAGGAGGTTTGAAGGTAGGCGTAGATAAGAGTAAGGTTATGGTTGTGAGTGAGGACAGTCCTCGGTGTGAAATTGTGTTAGATGATGAGCAGCTGGAACAAGTATCTGAGTTTAAATTTTTGGTATATACTGTATATTGGATGAAAAGGGAATGGATAATGCAGAGTGTAGTAGCAAAGTTGTGAATGTCAGGAAGGTGGCTGGTGCAATTAAATAGTTGGTGGATGTAAAGG
>JABUQX010103894.1:15000-17500 GCA_015478945.1 Trachelipus rathkii
ATCATCTTTCAATTATTTTAATTCCTCTTTTTCTCCTGTTATTATTATTTTTATTATTATTATTATTATTATTATTATTATTATTATTATTTTATTATTATTCATTAATAATTTCTTGTTACTATTAAAGATTATTATATAATTATTAAAATTACTATTTTTATTAAAATATTCATTATTATTATTCATTTCTCTTATTATTATTATTATTATTATTATTATTATTATTATTATTTTTATTCTTATTATTATTATTATTATTATTATTATTATTATTATTATTATTATTATTATTATTATTATTATTATTATTATTATTATTATTATTATTATTATTATTATTAATTATTAATTATTAATTATTATTATTTTATTATTATTATTATTATTATTATTATTATTTTATTATTATTATTATTATTATTATTATTATTATTATTATTATTATTATTATTATTAATTATATTATTATTATTAATCATTTCCTTAATTTCTTATCTTTAAATTAACACAGTCTTTTTTCCTTCCGTTTTCACTTTTTTTTATCTTCTTTCCTAATTGATATTCCCATTATCTTTTTACCTCTGCCTCCTGGAACACTGACCTGAGAGTGGTTGAGAAATTGTTCATTTCCCTCCAACTAAAGTTTATTGCAACTATTTAACTTCAATTACAAAAGTTCTTTTTCTATTATGACCTTTTTATAATAGAACAATAGAGCAAACATTTTTCTTTGAGGCTTTTAATATTTAGGGTGAGGATAAAAAATAATAAATATGAGCCGGATCAAAAATAAAATATTTTTACTATAAAGTTCAGAAGCGAAGCCGCGCCCGGAGTCGGAGATGGAGTTGAATCAGGCAAAGTAGTTACCGATTCTGTCCAGAGTTGGATAAAACCCGGGGTCGGACCAAAAAACCAAACCCAGTGTTTTTTTTTTTCTTTTTTTTTTGTGGGCTTTTTTTAAATTTATATTTTTGAGGAAAAAATAAAATGATCAATAATTGTATTTGAATTTTGTAATGTAATTTCAGTATTTATATATAAATATATTCTAGTAATTTTATAGCCAAAGTGGAAAGAATTTTTACTTTTTTATTAACTGAAATGTTTATTTAGTAATATTAATAATACAATCTAGTTATTATCTTTTAGTTAATAAAATATAAAGATACATTCATTTGTACTTTTGCATTAAATTTTAAGAATTATTTTTTTTCATTCTCATTTATTTCAAATATTTAAAAGGTATATAAATATATATATATATATATATATATATATATAATATAATTACTATATATATATATATAATATATATATATATATATATATATATATATATATATATATATATATATATATATATATATATATATATATATATATATATATATATATATATCTATATATATATATATATATATATATATATATATATATAAAATATATATATATAATATATTATATATATATATATATATATATATTAATATATATATATATATATATATATATATATATATATATATATATATATATCTGTGAAAATCTTGAATAAAATGCAACTAGGCTCACTAATAATAAAACATAATGAAGTTGTTATTATTGCATATTAGTAGTTTTTAAATATATCTCTTAAGTTGCTGAAAATAAAAGATAAAAATTAAAAAACAAAACAAAAAAAAACACTTGCAGCTGGGTTTTTTTTAGGTTTTTTTTTTTTTTTTTTTTTTTTTTTTTTTTTGTTTTTTAATGCCAACCCTGGTTCTGTCTCCCTGTTTCAAAACTGAAATTTGATGTACTTATTTAAGCATTTCAATTGTAATAATTTAATTCGGAATTAGCATCTTCAATTAGTGACTAAATTGCGAGGCATGGTACCAGGGTTGCGAGGCATGGGACCAGGGTTGCGAGGCATGGTACCAGGGTTGCGAGGCATGGGACCAGGGTTCGATTCCTCTTCCGGATCCAAGGTTGCAGTTACCTAGAGAAATTCCTCTCATATAAAAGGGTTAAGCCCGTGAGGTGTGAACTTTTTTGAATAGGAGAATTAACAAAGTGGAAAATAAGTTTATTAAAAGAAAAAAAGCAAGGTAAAATAAGGTAAAAAGTTAAGGTAAAATAAAGTAAAAAGCTAAGGTGAAATAAAATTAAAACTAAAGTAAAATAAAGTAAAAAGATAAAGATAAAATAAGGTGAAAGGCTAGGGTAAAATGTCAATGTAAAATAAGATAAAGACTAAGGTAAGAGAAGGTAAAAACTTAACGTAAAAGGCTAAGGTAAAATAAGATAAAAGTTGAGATAAAATAAGATAAAAACCTATCATCAAAGAAGCTAAGGTAAAATAAGATAAAAAGCCGTAGTTAAATAAGATAAAAACCTAAGGTAAAATAATGTAAAATTCTAAAGTAAAATAAAGTGAAAAGTTAAGGTAAAATAAAATTAAAAGCTAAAATAAGATAAAATTCTAAGGCAAAATTTAGTTTAAGTTTATAAA
>JABUQX010103894.1:27500-39925 GCA_015478945.1 Trachelipus rathkii
TATCTATATTACTATTCACTACATCATTATACTATATATATATACACTATTATATAATATATAATATGTATATTTACCTATAGTATATATATAGGCATTTAAGAAGATTATATATCATATAATTATTCAATAGGAAAGTATATATATATAGGTATATTATATATATATAATAACATATATATATATATATGATAGTATCTATATTATATAAGGTAGTATATCATAGTAATTCATACTCTCTGTAAAGTGATATTAATTGACTAATACTATATATAATTATTATATATTATATGTGTGTGTGTGGTGTGTGTGGTGTGTGTGTATTAGTGCTATAAACTCATAATTCAACGCAGTGTGATAGGTATTTTTATAGTATAATAAAAATAACCCTTAAGTAATTTCACAGAGACTGCTGGGTGCCACAGAAGAGAAAACAGAAATGATAAACAGACAAAAAGACAGAATGTCCCTGCTCTGTGAAAGTAGTGTTGATAAAGATTGAGACGAACACAACGACACGTATGAAAGCTAAAAGTAGAACGGTACAGGAGGAGAATTGTTTTCTGTGGTGAATATACTACCGTTCACCCATATGCAGGTAACGCATTGCGACCGCACTCTACCCGTCCACACTCGGTGCGTAGAGCTTGAACAGGGCACCCGGCGCAGAGTGGAATATACTTAGTTAAGATGACCGGATTCATGCAATATACTTTTGTTATGATAGTCGTCTAATGTAACAACTGGCTCAATATACAAAATTCATCGCACGTGCATGATAACGGTGTATCGGGTCAATAAAAATCCCTTAAGTAATGGCTTTGCACACCCTTGCTAGGGGTAATGTGCACCTGGCTGGCAGCCAGCTAGTAGATGGTTTAGCGTAATAGTGTTTTCTTATTTTGATCTAAGTGACGTCCCAAGACGTGAGCCATTTCGGAAATTGAGCTATATCATTTTAAAATTACCTGTGTCGACAATCAAAAATAATTACAGGCATGTGCATCCTTGATAAAATAATACCGGGCAGTTGCCGGGCTGTACCGGCTCCGGGACCTACGGCTCCGCCTAGTGATGCCGGTCTCCGCTGTCTGCGCCAGGAGCTCGCACATTTTAGTATATGTGAGCCTCCAGACTCTGCGGCAATCAGCGAAGCGTTAGTTAGATTTTTCCTTCTTCCAATTAGAACAGCATGAGATGTATTAACTCCTTTAAAAGAAATTTTGTTAAGAACCTAATACAAAAAAAGGAACATATAACTTGTCTGAACTTTCCTTCCCTGCAATATTGCGAGATTTCTGTTAAATGATAAGATATGTTATAAAAAATAATTTTCATTTTGTAATGCTGTGAGCTAAGACAAGCACGAACTGGCTGAATACCTTGTTTAAGCATAAAATAATTCTCTCTTCTATCATAGTTCCGAAGGCGTCCGTAAAAACCTTCAGTCCCTCCAATATAAGAGTAAAAACATTATGAAGTATATTAGATTTACAACGACAAATTCTTCATACTCTTAACAAGAGATTAAATCCCCAGTTCTCCTTAATATCGTTTTAAGTTCCCCTCATATGGTTTGTAAACTGGTCTCGTGGGTGACGAGAGTTATCGTCGGAGAGTAGAGATTATAATTTAAGGTTTCAACAAAATGAGCATTGGGAGTTTTCCTTTAACACAAAATAAAGAAACCATAAACCATTTTAAGATTAAAATCCCTCCTTAACCACGATTGAAACTGTCCTTGAAATCGGTCGAAATTCTTAATTGGGATATGGAGGTTTAAAAAAGCCGAGGAAGAAGTACTAGGTGCTCCACTCACCTTCACCCCAATTTGTTTTAGGTAAGGGAGCCCGGCAAGATCCCCTCGTAAATCAAATCATTGTGTAATGTGAAGGTCACAGTGCATCGTTCGAGGTCAGTACAACAGTAAAGATGTGATTGAGTATTACTAGGAGGATTACCGTGGCTTAGCTAAGGGAGAGGTATCGTCTCGAAAGATCCTTTACGATCTGTTAACGTTTGAATTTCCGGGCGATTTTCTCATTGTTTTCATCTAATGCCATCATAGGGGAATTGCCACTAAACCTTATTACATTCGTTGTATATCACTATAGAGAGCGGAACAGTGGTATTCACCACTTGTTGAGATTTATTGATTTATGATACATATGGTCTAAGTAAGACATGCGTATACGGTCTGTACGCCTTGAGCAGAAGTTTCTATTTTATTGAGCATAATCTCCAAGATAATCCACTGGTGTCGATGTTTATAATTTGTCTGCGGTCGGGTATTGTACACACCAAAGCTCAGAGCCCCATCTTAGTTCCAAATACTGTGAGAGAATTTTCACCCAGAGCTTACTATTTCTGGTAGATACGCATCCGTATTATGGTTGGGGCTAATGTTAATTGTTGGATCGTTTAATGTAGTACTGTACACTAGTATAGATCATTACTGTAGTACTATGTACCAGATATAGCCACAAAAGAGAAGAAGGGAATCTCCTATAAAACTGAGGCTAAGTTTGTAAACTATCTGACTTCAAACCAACTAATCGTTACGCGGCGGCGCTCGATTGGTAACAGATTTTCTGTTGCGATTAGTGGTTTTCATTTTAAGTCCCTAGTTCACAAAAGAGCCATTTTACACCTCTATACGAGCCACTCTAATTGATCTACCGCAGACTAATCGTCATAACATGTTAGCAACGGTGTGGCGGTCTCTCTGTTTTTATTTTCTATAGTTCTGAGGGAGAAAGAACATTCTACAAAACAGTAAGAAGAAGCTATGGTGTGTAGATCAGTACCTCACATATTGCGATGGGCCATAGATACGGCAGACTAGAAAATTTTTCTGCTGTCAGTTAACATTCTTTCCCTCTTGTCCCATGCGAAATTCTTTCAGGCATAATTCTGCTCACTTCTTCATCTTTATAAAATTTTATCCTGCAGTCTAGTCTCCTGAAAGAACGGAGGTGTGTATGATATGTGTGATTGATTGGTATTTTGAAGTTGTGTAACGACGTTTATGGAGGGTTATGTTTCCGAGGGGATTGAGAGTAGTAATAGTCTGAACCTTTTTATACTATTCAGTTACTGATCGATATCTCTGTGCGCATAAAACACATTGAGAGTCATTTCAGCTTCACTAGAATTATTAACCAGAAAATTGCTATAGATACCCTATATTAGAATTATAAAGTCGAGTATGGGAGAAATATAAGAGCTTATCTTCTTTGAGTTTGTTGTATGAAAGTAAAGAACGTAGGGTATGAGACCGTCTCTCCGGTATAGTATTGGGCTCGATAGAGTGCGCGCGAACCGACTGAAGGAAGGACTTTATTCGGTGAAGAACAAGGTGCGTCTTATCTAAAAAGAGGAAATGGGATGAGATGGTGATATGCGTGATCAGCGGTAAAATATGTTTATTGGCTTGTCGAATCTTTACATTATGGAAACAATTGATTGAGGAATAGAAGAGAGGAAAAGAAAACGCAAGAAAAACTGCATCTGTGCGCTGTATTTGTAGATTGCTTAATAAGGAAGTTGTTGGCAACAGGACCGCAAGTAGAGGTTATCCTTAGGAATTCAATTTAGCGCAGACTCTCCTTCGATAACTGTAGTGAAGGAGGTAGTGCATGTTATTACGCACGCGAAGACATAACTAGGATTTAGATGGTGAAAAACGTTTTAGGTCGACACTTTAATTAAGCGCGAATCTGTAAAACGTATTTGAATTACCGAAAAGTAATGTATTAGGTCGACTGTGGAATGAGGGTGAATACGATGGGTCGATATTAGTAAACATAGAATGGAGTAAAAAGTAACGGTTTGTGGTTAACTATAAATGCGGAGAGAGACTAGGGATGTGTTAATTGTCATATTCTCCTTGGTCATCTAAGATTCGAAATTTTGCTTACATGGAACAGGGATATATTGAAAGAAAGATTATAAAGATGTAGCGTAAGGGGTGGCATATGGGGAATAGTGGATTAAGAAATGATTGGAAATAGTGAAGAGAGAGAGGGTGCCTTCTTAAATCACCAATTTATTGTGCGGATGATTGAGGTTTCAATGATAATGGCGAATCTCGAACAGAGTTTGAGAGGATTGGTAGAGAGATTGGGCAGGTGTTAGAGGGAGGGGTTTGAAAAAATAAACGCACATCATGAGAATGTTCGACGCGTGCTCTCTTCTTGAAGTCTCTTAAGTGGTGAAAGATATTTCTGCAAACGGGAGGTAAAGGTCGGCGTGCCAGCTTTCTATTGTCAAGTTAAGAGGTTAAATATGAGGGGTGGTAAGTGACTGGGACTTTCCTTTTCGATCGTATGCGTTAACATATTATCATTACCGTTAAATATCTATAGCTTTTCTGTTCCGGTGAGCATGTTTCGCATCACTTAACCTCCCAGTCTGGGATGACGGTGGGTGAATGATTGATATATAATAATTATATATATATTATATATAATATGTATATATTAATATATATATAAATATATTATTAATAATTATATTATATATATATATAAATATTATTATATTATATATATATACTATATTCAGTGGCGAGGCGTGGCATTATTTCAAGAGCAACTTCCCAGAGAAGTGATTCACCCCCATTTATATCGCGATTTTATATTATAATATTTATAATTCATATATATATATATAATTAAATATTATTATATATTATAATTAATATATATATATATATATTTCATAGTCAGTCATTTAATGCTCTCATTTGAAATCATTGATAAAGGAACAATGATTATTGCTCAACACTGTTCTCATCTACCAAGATGGCAAATGCTTAAATTCTTATTTCTTGTTATGCTCCGCCTGGTTTTCAAATCCCTTGCAAAGCTTACAAGTAGAGAGTTTATTATAGGTCTTTTTACGTTATATGTTAATCAATAATGAATGTATAAAAATATTTATATTTGATATTATCTATGCTGTTCATGGTCTCACTTCTGTAAGAATATCCAACTTTTCAGAAAATACATTCAACTATTCCATTTATCAGCATACTTATCAATAATTCTCATATATAATATAAGCTTCTTAACCTCTCAAACCCCAGAAATCATCCTATTATGATGCTATTACTTCTTAACGATTATGCACTCACTCTCGGGTCACTATGCATATATCTAAAAGTCATTTATCTTTACAATAATAGTGGTATATATACTATATTATATATATAACAACAAGTTAGTTAGCATCATAAATACTTACTATTAATAATTTGATGCCGAAACTATAACTTATAGAAATTTTAAACTTTATTAACTATTTAGCTTTTATACACTTTTTACACCGGTTGATTTAACTATAACTACTCAGACACAATTTGACGAACGTAGACGGCAGCCAGCTCTTTAGCTTTATTCCTTACTTTCCAACACTCGATAGCTACTTTCAATTATCTGCTTATAATACAACTCAAATCTTTTTCATTGGTCACAGACTCAAGACCGAATCCCAATTCACATTGTAGTTTTAAAAGAGAGTTTTATTTGATAACTCTAGGTGAGAACCTACACTTTTTACCTAATTAAAAATTCATTGCCCACCTTAGTTTTCTCTTGCCGCCCCATCGGCACCAGAAGATTATCAAGATCAATTTTGAACATCTTTATACACGTCTTTCAACTATTTCTAACTGAGGTGGCACTCTTGGATCATCTGGCACAACTTAGAAACCCTCGCATTTAAGCCCTGGTCTAAATCATTTAATATATACGGAACAATAGTGGCCCCACCAGCTCTGAACCCTGTGGACACCACGCTTCGACTATTTCTATGATGACTTATTTGCCTATTTAGTGCTGTACAAGACTGTTTTTCTATTCCACAACCACTCTAATCCTAACCATGTCACCACCTGATCCACCCTAATACGTGCTTCTCATTGAGAATAATAACGTCTGTTCATCAGCGCATGTGGGGAACCCTTAAGTGCGAGAGATAACTTTTATATTACTGAAGTATGTAGATATATAATATACTGTATATATATTATATAATATATATATATATATTATATATTATATATATATATATATATATATATATATATATACTTATATATCATATATATATAATATATATATAACGTATATATATATATAGGATATAATATTATATATATATCATGATATATTATAATATATATATTATATAATAATATAATTATATATATATATATATAATATATATATATCAAACATACAATAGCTTCTTAAATCGGACTAAATAGACATATGCTACTAAAACTACAATCTATATATATATATATATATACTATTATATATATAATATATATATATAATATAGTATGCATAAATATAATTCAACTATATATTATATATAATAGTTATATATATATATATAAAGAGAGAAGAGAGAGAAGAGTGGCCGAAGGTCAGGTTTTTTTAAAGAAAAATGACAAAAAATTAAATTGAAAACACTTCCGGAATAAAATAAAAACAGAAAAAATCAAATTCACACAAATTTACATAATTATAATAATAATAACTATATAAATAATCAATAAATTTAATAATATAATATCAATAATAATAATAATAATAAATAATATAATAATAATAATAATATAATAATAATAATAAAAAATAATAATAATAATAATAATAATATATAATAATAATAATAAGGACACTTTCAAAGTAGTTTAAAAATAATATCAAAGAAAACTTAACTTTTGTAATTTTTTTTTATTATTGTTCAAACTTTTTCCATAATATTGAATAACTTTATAAAGTGTTAATTATATAACTAAATCATATGGACGTTGTAATTGACATATTCTTGTAAAAAAGAAATTTATAATTGATTATACCTTAGTAAACAAAATTTACAGAATTTTAATTTTTTTTATACAATTTATAATAAATTTGCAAAGTCTGAGCATTTGAAACGAATTATTAAGTTGCGAGATTTGAATACGAGAAAATCGCTCAAATACGCACTTCAGCGACAAAACATAGAGATGAGCTTGTATGTTATATCAATTTACATTTCTTGCGCAATTTGATTGGCTGAGAGATGTGAAATTATAACAATACTGATAATAGTGCTCGCAATTGATGCGAAAAATTTAGAGATTACCATGAGCTTTTTTTAACATTATCTAAATATTTAAATGGATTTAATCACCGCTTTTCAAGCGCATTTATATATATTATATAAATATATATATTAGAGAATATATATTAATATATAGTATATTATATTATAATATGCAAATAATTATATATATAATTATATATAATATTATACTTATATATACTTATAATATAATATATACTATACTATATATTATATATATAATATATATATAATATATATATATATATAGCCTATAATATATATATATATATAATATATTATATATAATATATATATAACTATATACTATATATATATATATATATATTATATATATAGTATATATAAAGTATATATATATATATATGAAAATGAAAAATAATAAGAAATTTTGAAAAAAGGATTGGATTTATTTTTTATCCATCATGGTCAGCTCAATCGGCGCCTATCAATAGATGACTGGACAGCTTCGGTCGCCCTCGATATATATAATATATCATATAAGATTATATTATATATAATATATATTTATATTATATTAAATATATATATATATATATATAGTATAAGTATATGTACACTATTAGTTATATAGTATAAGTTATATATATATATATATATATATATTATATATAGTTATATATATTATATAGCGTTATATATTATATAATATACTATATTGATAGTGCATGCTTAATATATAGTCGTGTTAATCATTACTTTACGTATATAGAATTATTTAACTCAACAGTAAGTCATACGTAAACTATATCTGATCAGTGCTTATTACATACACTGAAATATAGTTGATGTGTACAATATGGTTGGTCATAAATATGAATAACTGATAATGTTTTGAGTCATATATGAAGCTAATTTGTATCTTTATACGTTATCAGATGAATAGGACGAATACAATGTAAATTCGGTACTTAATTGCAAGGTATTGCTGTACGAATGAAAAGTTTACACACGCTATAACCCCTTGAATTTGAGGGTCGTGAGGGGGTTCATTGCAAGAGAACACCGGTTAATTATGTACTGTTGTGATTCAATACCGAGGTCGGGAAATGTTCGGGGCAGGTCAATTTCCTTGGCCTTTTACATGGTAGACTCTAAAAATATCATTTCTTTTAGTTTAACTTATGTACAATACCGTATTCCAATCTATTCAATCGCATTCTGTTTTTTTATCAGAATGTCCTGGTTGTGACCTTCACTAAGCGTTTGGTTTTCCTGGAAGTCATGATCTTCGTTTCTTACGACCACTATTAGGTAACTGTGTCTCCTTAGATCTTGAGGGATCGTTTGTGTCTTCTGTTGTACGTTATTCTTTCGCTTCTTAAATACGCGATGGTTATCCATTTGTCGAAACTCGTAGCCTCCCCTCAGCAGGTTCTCCCTCTTATTAATTGTCATAGAAATGCTTCCCTCTAAGTCAAACTATACTAATTTTAACCGTTAAATGGTTGGATTGTGGTCTACATTGAAGAGCTCTTGGATTCTTAAATATGTCCGGCAATCCTCGTTACTACGATCTAGTTACCCAATGGCACGAGATACTGAGGCGGTATTATGATAGTATGTGTTTCTTTATTTTATTTGTCCTACTACATCAAGTTTGATTATAAGACTATGTAGAGAAGAAAGGTAATAGGCATGTGTCGATGTGAGTGTATACGTACGGTGTGGTCTGATACCCCCCGAAGGCGTTTGGTTAGGCAGTGTCGTCGACAGAAGTCACGATATGACATGGGTTCAAGAGTCTATCGGTTATCATCAGGTTTGGCCCGACTTTAGACGGCATGAATACCAGACACCCGCACGACGTACTAACGCCTCTGACGTACTCGGAGAGTTTATTGACAGGTGGATAATCCTAGGATAGCACAAAAAATATATATAATCGAGTGTAAACCCATTGATTGTGGGCGCCGTATGAGGGCGTCCTAATGGACAAGCTAGGGAAGGACACGGAGAGCGTGTAACAGTGCCAAATCCTGAACCCTACAAGATCCCAAAATAGTACCACATATGAGAACTAAAATGTGATAAAGTAGGTGTGGACAACGGCAAGACTTATCAGAGGTTCACTCGGGCGTAAAAGACAGCGAACTAAACAATGTCTGTGATAGTAATAAGTTGCAGGCCCAGAGGCGCAGAGGAGAACGCAGGTATATATAAAAATATATCGGCTCTTCTTCATGTAATAATTTTATCAATATATATCAATGTACAACTAAGATACAAGAAATATTGATACTATTTATTATTATAATATATATATATATTATATGATATATATATATAATATGATATATATATCATATATTATATATAACTATATATATAATATAATATATTATTAGTATATATAATATATAGGGATGGTATATTTGCCAATAATACATAAGCATTATCATAGTATGTTAAGGAAAAACAATATAATAGGAGTAAAAAGGAGTAACCTGCCTTGGCCTTCTGGGATTGAACCATCGGCATGTATGCGGCGTGAGGAATATAGCCCGTGCCATATGATTGAAAGCCATAAATATTTCTTTCTTTAAATCATAGTAAGTATATATATAATATATATAAATATTACTGATACCAAAAAAAAAAATGTATTCCTAGGCTACGGGCCTGATTATATATATAATATACTATCTATAGGATATATATTTAATATATATTAATATAGTATATAATAATAATATAATTATATATATAATATATACATTATATGATAAGTATAATATGATTAATAATAATAATGGATATTTTATACATATAATAATATATATTAATATTAATAGTATTAATATATATTAATATAAATATTAAATTATTATTAAATATATATAGATTAATATATTAATGATAATTAATTAATAATATATATATATATATATATTATAATAATATATAATTGAATATATTAATATTAATTAATTATCCCATTAAAATGAAATGAACAAATTTAACATAAACACTACAACATCATCAATATCAGGAGAGTAAACACGATCCGTAACTCCTCCAAGTAGTGTATATTGAAATCTGCAACTTAATTAAGCATATAGCAAACTATAATTGCACTAAACTTATAGAGCAGATCACACAGCGATTTCCCGAATCCATCATATATAATTATAATGATATATTATATAAGTGATATATACTTATATATATTTATGCGTATATAAGTATATATATATACTAATTTATATATACTTTATATAATATATTATTTAGGTGATATCCGTTATATTATAATATAAATTATTAAATATATAGATTTATAAAGTTTTTGAGAAAGATATCAATTATATATAATAATATATATCTGCGTAATAGGTGTATTTTTCACTAATTTTTGAGTTATTATAATATATATATATGTATATATATATATTATAATATATATAAATATTATATATATATAATATATAGTATATATATATGATTGTTATTATGTATATTAGTTCGATATATATAGTGTAGTATAGTAGTATTGTGTATTGAATTAATATTGATATATATTTATATATATATATGTATTATAATATTTGATATTGATTAAACAATTATATTATATATATTGTTGTATATTGTATATGTTATAGAATTTGATGATATATTGATGTGATATTGAAAATGTACTATTTATTATTTATATACTATAGTGTTAATAAATATTAAATAAATTATAGTTATATTCAATTCAACTATCATAAAATAATATACCCTAATCGAGATTATTTAGGGAGTTATTAAATAAATTACTATTAAATATAGATATATATCATTATAATATAATATATAATATAATTATATATATATATATATGATATATAATATAAATAATAATAATGATATATATAATATATAATAAATATTATTATATATATATATATATATATTTAATATATAATATAATATTACTTAATTAAAGTGATGCTATATATATATAGTAGATATCATTAGTATACCTAATAAATATATAGTATATATATAATATTAATCTTAATATGATAATAGTACTATAGTATATATATTAGTAATGAAGATTGATATACTATCATATGCTAATAATATAGTCATAAAGTATATCATTAGTATTAATATTGTATAATATTATATATATATATGTAGTATATATATAATAATATATAATAATGATATAACATAGAATATGATAATAGTAGAAGATAAGATATTATTATATATGTTTTATAATAATAATACAGTAGTAATAATATATATATATATATAAGATATTATTTAAATAATATATATAATCATATATAATATTATATATATATATAATACTGTATAGATTTATATAATAATATTTATATTTATTCAGTGTATATATTATAGTTATGATATATATATATATTTACTATATATTAATATATTATTATTATATATTATTATTATACTATAAATAAATATAAATTTCATTATTTAATATTTATTATTATATATTTATATATTATTATATTATTATACTATCATTATATTATATATTAGTATTTAATATATAAGTATATAAATATATTATAATATTATATATATTTATAATAATATATAATATATATTATTAATATTATATTTATATATATATAATATATTATTATAATATTATATATATTATATATTATATTATATAATTATATATATTTATTTAAATTATATATATATATATATTTATTATATATTATATTAATATAATAGTATAGTCTATAGTATATATTATATATTTAAAAAGACCTCTACTACTCACTGGTATGACCCATTCTAGGAGGAATAGTGCTGTATAATTTCAACTCTATATTCTCCCTAGGACGAGGAATCGACCGAGCCAAGTATAACAGTAAATTAACATGAATTCTTTTCTTGACCTCTTTTATTTATATTAATGTTTTGCGTTTTATTTTAGTTAATAATTGTTTCTTTTCTTTGTTTCGGTCTATAGTTTGTGGAATAACTGTGTTTATATTTTTTTTGGATTCATATGCATTTTATGTTAATTTTATAAGTAGAAAATTCAGGAAGATAAATATTGGTTGACAATAGAGATATTTTTTTCATCTCATTTTAACGATCGGTTTTTTTTCTTCAACCGGGTGTGTTTAGGAGATAACAAACCGTTCATTTGGTTAGTTTATTCGTTAAATCTTCCGTCTTGATCTTGAATAATTATGGAAAATGTGTGTAATCCAGATATAATGATATATATTATTAACTATTTCTTTATTCATATAATATTATATTTT
>JABUQX010103895.1:0-2500 GCA_015478945.1 Trachelipus rathkii
GAGATATTTAGCGTAGTAAAACGTGGCTACTTTCATTCTGCTTTTTATTCTCCTCTTATTAATTAAAATAATACATTCATTCATTAATTTATTCATTTATTGAACCCGGGTTATTCATTTCTTCTTCATTTATTAGTTAAATTAATTAACTCATACATTCATATATTCTTATTCATTTTTATTTATTTAAACTTTTACATTCATTTATTCATTCAATAATTAAAGGTATTTATTTTCTTTATTCCTATATTTTTTTTATTCATTCATTCATTCAATTATTCATTTATTCACATATTTTTTTCAATTTTACTTTTTATTTATTTATTATTCATTAATTCTTTCATTAATTAATTGATTCATTTGTTAATTGATTCACATATTAATTTATTTATTCTTTCATTTAAGATCATTTAATAATTAATTTCATATTTTTGCCTCTCAGTTAATCAAATCTATCATTAGCAGCAACAATGACACAACTCAAATATTATCCTTGTAGCAGTAGTAGTAGTAGTAGTAGTAGTAGTAAGTAGTAGTAGTAGTAGTAGTAGTAGTAGTAGTTGGTAGTAGTAGTAGTAGTAGTAGTAGTAGTTTTATTTGTGGTAGTAGTAGTAGTATTATTTGTGCTGGTAGTAGTAGTAGTAGTAGTAGTAGTAGTAGTAGTAGTAGTAGTAATAATAGTAGCGACTGTAGTGGAAGTTGTAGCAGGTGAGAGTTTATATATAAAGCTTATACCTACTTTATTCTACTTCAGTTAATTGTATAATTAAAATTAATATATTTATCATAATTATAATTATGAATCATTATACAAAAATGACATTTAAAATTCATTACTTAGCAAGAATATTATTAATGTCAATATTCAAAATTTTAGACAATTGTGATTTATTTTGAGTTGTGTCGTTATTGTAGCAAATGTCGAAATAAATGTTTTATATGTAAATTCTTTTGTATTTATTTCATGAATATTTTGTGTACTTTCGAATTAGTATCTAATTTCAATATATATATATATATATATATATATATATATATATATATATATATATATAATATATAATAGTCATTATATATATATATATATATAATATAGGTTAAATAATTATTTTTATTCTGCACAATGTAATCTCTTCAAATGGCTTGAGAAACGTATAGGAAATTAACTGAGGTGGCTTTCGATTTAGTCCTTCATTAAGAGAGATAAAGAGAAAAGAAGATGATAGTAGAAAGAGAGATAGAAGAAGAAGCAAATAGTATGTCAGAGATTTCATGAGTGCAACTTAGTGAAATTCCTACCAAATTTGCAAAAGGAACAGAGTGAAGAAGAAGTTGATCGTAATGTTCGAAAGATACTTCCGGCAGTCTGAACGTACTGGTATACAATTTATAGATGTAAATATTTGAGCTTAAGTGAAAGATTGGAAAGATTTAATTGTCATCTTAAATATTAGTGGAGATCCATCAAAGGCTTTACAAAAGGCTGAGGGAATCCCTGCGAAGGTAATTCAAAGAGAAGCAGATAATTTTAAGTGTAATTCCCATTTCTAAATTTCATGGAAAAGTTCAATCTGTCATACACTAAAAACAGCAAGAAGAAACATCTGTAACAGAAGCCGGCAAGCTCAGCAGATAAATCCTGTTGAATTATAGAATCAACTTTACATTCACAAAATTTTAACGCAGGAGCATAACTTCTAATTTTAATATTTATTACATAATTTGCCAGCTGGGGAAGAACATCTTTAATACTGATGATCTGTAGAAAATCCGTTAGAAGAAGCCGCGAAGCTAATGTGAGCCTCAAAATTGTCACCTGGTGAAGAATCATGCTAATACTGATTATTCTGTAGAAATCCAGCTTAGAAGAGGCCGGAACGCTAAATGAGGCCTATAACAATTATTATGAAGAAGATCATTAATGGCGCAGTTGTAGAAAATGGTAATGAAATGCTAAAAGATTCTCTTAACCTCAAATGTTCCTAGTGATATGAACTTTGAAAGAATGTTTATCTATCTACGAATAAGTATAAAATCAGGGAACTGCTAACACGAATGTGAATACTTATAGGCAATACCGATACTGATAGAAATACATAGCGGGTGTCAGTGTAAACACAAATTCTAATGACAATATGATATACTGCGATGCATCAATGACGAATAATGTACTCTTGCTATACTGAAGCCAGTTTTCAATTTCCGTTAGCTTTGGAAAGCTGTAGCTTTATTAAGGGATAATATTAATATATATCCAAATGAACAGTTATTCCTCCGTAGATAAGGACCTTTTAATTATTTCCTAGACTCTCAGCAGGAAACCATTCATTGTACTCTCCTTTACTAAATCACCGTAGAATTCCAAATGGATTGGTAAATTATAAATCTCGCGCTTTCACTAATAGACTAGAGGATATCAGTTATTTTCATGAACAACTAAGCTAAAAATAAAAACACGTCTAGAAAAATAGGGGTATATTTAAAAAACATTTCAAAACTC
>JABUQX010103895.1:10000-20000 GCA_015478945.1 Trachelipus rathkii
ATTATTATGTTTTTTATTATTATTAATTATTATTATTTTATTTATTATTATTAATTATATTATTATTATTAATTATTTATTATAATTATATTATTATTATTATTATTATATGTTTTTATATTATATATTATATTATTATTATTATTATTATTATTATTATTTTATTATTATTATTTATTATTTATTATTATTAATTATTAAAAGTTATAATTAAATATTTTTATTATATTATTATTAATTAAATATTATTATTATTATTATTATTATTAATTATTATTATTATTATTATTATTAATTATTATTATTAATTATTATTATTATTTATTATTATTATTATTATTTTAAATTATTATTATTATTATTATTATTATTATTATTATTATTATTATTATTATTATTATTATTATTATTATTATTATTATTATTATTATTATTATTATTATTATTATTATTATTTTATTATTAATTATTTTATTATATTATTATTATTATTATTATTACTATTTTATTATTATTATTATTATTATTATTATTATTATTATTATTATTATTTTATTATTGATTATTAATTATTATTATTTATTATATTATTATTATTGATTATTATTATTATTATTATTATTTATTCATTATATTATTATTATTATTATTATTATGTTTCATTTTCTTATGGATTGAAACTATCCAGATTTATTCTTGATTGCCATTGCAATTATTTATTTACTGAATTTTGAATTAGATTTTGATTTTGATTACATATTTGACTAATATTATAAGAGAAAATTTGATTTGTAATTTGATCAATCGTGATTTTGAATGTTAATGTTTTATGAAGATTTGAATTGTAATTTTTTATTTCCGTTCATTTTATGTTCATGGTTTGATTTAAAATTTGGGTATTTATGGATTCGAATCTTGACTTTTATTGTATATTAGAAATTTGATATATTATTGTTTGCATTTAATCAATTATTATTTTATTTTGTAATTTGATTATTCATGATTTAAAATCTTAGTGCTTTGTTTTACAGTTCATTGTATTTGATTATGATTTTGATTGACAATTTAATTATATACGATTTTGGATTTTTTTGTTATTTGATGTTTTACTTATAATGATTAATGTGATTTAGAATTTAATTTTGTTTGATTTTCTTTGATATATTTTTTCATTTACATATTTTATTTTTTTGCATTTTCAATACTTGGTTTTGCAACTTAGTATTTTATATTCAATTTGCCTATATCTGATGTTAAACCTGATTTTGAAACTGATTAAGCTTTTTTAATTAAATATTAATATTAAGTATTAATATTAAGTATTAATTAAGTAGTAATTAAGTATTATTATTAATTAAGTATTAATATTAAGTATTAACTTAAAGTATATTGTTGAAATTGATTTTTCGCTTGTATTTTAAAACACTGTTTAGAAATTCCTTCATCAGCATTCCCTATTTATACCTGATTTTTTACTATACAGGGAAAACTTTGCATTAACTGGATTTAATAATTATCAAATTACTGGAATGAAAATTCACAAGAAATCAGGATCAACGTATGAAGTAAGTAAATTAATACAAAATTAATTTGTTAATTAAGAGTACATGATCAGGAAATGCTAATTTATTTTAATCTTTGGAAAAAGGAAAGATTTCTCATATATAATGAATAAATGAATAATTGTTCAAAGCTTTTTGGAATCATATTAATTTTAATCTTTAAAGAGGAAGCTAACTTAAAATTTATCATTTTTGCTCTAAAGATGATCTTCACAAATCTGATCAGATGATAATAGGTCAAAGTTTTTGTTTTTGGTGTAGTCATTTAATCTCAGGACTTGCACATAGGAGGATAATTAATTTAATCAATATCTTTTTCATCACTTAAGAGGCGGGGTAATCACTTGACAAATAACTCTTTTGCATTTATGAGTTTGATTTTCCCACCTTTTCATTCGATTATTATAGAATCCCAGAATAATCTTTTAGCCATAATGAAACTGTAAAGGATTTGTGTATCCCAGCTAGTGTTTTGGTAACGGTTAATTACATATTCATCCTCACCTTACAGATTCATCGTAATATTATTGGGAAGAGCTTCATTTTCTTTAAGAATAAAATCATGATATAATTTAAAAGTTTTTTTTTTAATATTTTATATAAATTTTACAATCTGATATGGTATTTAAAAATTAATTTTTGAGAATGTTATTTTTTCTTCCTTGACCTTTATGATGATAATTACTTTTATACCAATTTATTAACGAATAACATTATCAATCAAAAGGGGGAAAAATATGTATTAATATCTACATTAGAAAAAAGATAATAAAACTGATTAACGGATTTGGTAAGTAGGTGTTTGTTTTTTCTTTTGTATGATTATATTTATACCTATTTAGAATGTTGTTAATTATTTAGGCTAAATTATACTTTTGCGTTTCATTTTACTGCTTAATAGTATAATTTGTTAAGCATTCTTAATTTAATTTATACTATTCAAACATCCCCAATCGAAATTAAGTAGAATAGGTCGTTGATGATAGTACGCCTGCCCAATCCAAAAATAACTAAGCAGAATTTGAGGATCACATGGCTAACGATTTATAATGAAAATGGCAGTAATTTCTTTCAAGTAATTTGGTGAGTTTATAATCTCATTAATATTTTAATCAATATTTGACACAATAAGTAGAGAATTCAACAAATTTTAATTAAACCAGATGAGATTCGATATTTTGAAATACTTGATATTATTGATTGAATATAATTTTTTAAAAAACTGAAAAATCTGATGAAATGAGTTTCAATGAGTGGTAATTAGAATAAAAAGTACAAAAGATATTACATACAAAAAGATTTATTATCATTTATTGTCATTATTAATTTTAGTTAAGAATAAAGGCGAGTCTTTTAAAGTAAAATTATTGAATAATAATGATTACGATGACAACTTACTGTCATTCATATTAAATAAAATAATATAGATCGGGTGGTTTCCCAACGTGGGGCCCCCACGCCCAGAGGGTGCAATTTGTTTTTTAAGGGTGGCCAATAATCAAACAATGAGTTATTAATAGTGATTTTTTTTATCCCTTCCATTTTTACAACGGTTTCTCATATCATATCAATATCTAAATTAGAACGCAAGTATTAATTAAGAAAACATTGAAATATATCACTTCAAATTATTTTTGTTAGCAATTTCTTAGTGATTTCGTCCTCATTACTCAAACTGTCTTTTCGTTCTTTTATTTCTCTCTTTCATGGCTGCCATGTAGCTTGTTATGATCAAGTTAATGGCCTTTTAGGCTTTCTCCATGCGAATAGGAGTTCACGCTCTGAATAATAAGAGTTATTTATAAATGTCACAGGGAGGGGATGGCATCAGGATTTTAGAAATATTTAAGTGTGCTTTGGTCAAAAATAGGTTGTGAACCACTAATATAGATGGAAGTAATCAAAGTTAAAGGACAGAAAGACACCTTAAGTGAGCAAATTAATCAATTAGTTAAGTAATTTTTTAACATAAAATTTTAAAAAGTAATTTAATTTTTTTATATAAAAAACGAATACCTTAATTTTATTAATAAGTATATAAATAATTATATTGTAAATGAGAAATTAAAACTAACATGCTTTGACAACATAGTGCGATTTTACAGTTGGGATTTTGTAGCCCAGCAGTTTTCCATATTTCACCATTATTTCATTTACACAACTAAACAGTATATGTGTAAACACTTTTCAAAATTACTTGCATTACTCTTTCAATGAAATTACATTTGTTGATCAAAGTTGACCGAACCACAAAAACTCCAATTTTTTGATCCCAGAAACTGTGTAAAACTGTGTGTTGTACTTATAACCTAAAATTTAAAGTATCAACTAAGCCGCTAAAATGCTTCACGTAAACCCATCTATGTAATACCTATTTTGGCAGAATATGAATGGCGTCCCACAAAAAGTGCATCTCAAAAATGTGGAAGTCGAACGCTTAAGAAGCAAAAACATTGAAATGATTCCAGAGTGTTTCGAGAAAGATAATATGGGGAGCTTGAAATTCACAGATCTTGTAAGTACAAAAAATATTATTATTATTCTATTATTATTATTATTATTATTATTATTATTATTATTATTATTATTATTATTATTTATTATTAAATTATCTATTATTATTATTATTAATTATTATTATATTTTATTATTTTATTATTTTTTATTATTATTATTATTATATTATATTTATTTATTATTATTATTTTATTATTATTATTATTATTATTATTATTATTATTATTATTATTATTATTATTATTATTATTATTATTATTATTATTATTATTATTATTATTATTATTATTATTATTATTCATTATTATTATTATTATTATTATTATTATATTATATTATTATTTTATTATTATTATTATTATATTATTATTATTATTATTCAGGTTGAAAACAGCGTCAATTCGATGAAATACGAGAATTATTTCACCAAAATAATAAGTGGAATTATTCCCTTTGCGTGCAATATTTTAAATTAAGAATGTAAATTATTTCCAAATATTTAATTTTAAATGAAAATTTAAATAAATTTGCTTTGCGCAATATTTTTAAATAACCTTAAATATTTTATATTATTTAAATAAAAGCTTTATTTAGATCAATTGCTAAGGGATAATTTTTAATTTGAAATCTTACGATATTATTTAATTGAAAATTTATTTTTATGGCATTAAATAAGTTTTTATATGTTCGTAATAATTTTTATGAACTTTCTAAAAATATTTTATTTATTTATTTATTTATTTATTCATTTATTTATTTATTTATTTATTTATTTATTTATTTGTTTATTTATTTATATATGAATTGGTATCGCTTAATTAACTATTTTGAAGATATCTCTTCGTTTATATTCATACTATATTTTTTATTATATATATATATAATATATTTATATATATATATAATATATATATATATATATATATATATATATTATATGAAGTTAGTATATTACTATATACTGATATATATTATATTATATATATATATATATATATGATATATATTATATAATATATATTATATATTAATCTGTTAAAGTAAAACATTTGTTTATGAGTAAACTTTGTGTTTAAAATCCGGAGGAAAATAATGTTACTGTTTTCTGGGAGCCAACACACCCAAAAAAAAAAATAATAAAATAATAAATTTCTCATAAAAAGCTTTAAATATCGTATGATGTTTAAAATATGATAAAATAGAAAAAGTAAAAACTTTTTTATAAAGAAAAAAAAATATGGCATTATTTTTAGAAAAGCCGATCAAGATATGGTATAACTAAATTGTTAAATATTGTAATTGTAAATAATGTAATTTTTCTTCTTGGAGGTTATGTATAGGTAAGGTTTGTGTGGCTAAATTTAAAAGAATAAAATTTGTCGTGTTTAGTGAGTTTTTTTGTGAGCATGTTTTAAAAAATGAAATGTGAAATAAACGCGATAAACATTTGGAAATTTTATTTCTGTTTTTAGAGAGTAAAACACATTTATCTCATATTATATATATATATATATATTATTATATACTCTCATATATATATATATCATATAATAATATATTATATATATATATATATAATATATATATATATATATATTTATATATATATATATATAACTATATATATATATAGATATATAATATATTATATTATATAATATTATATATATATTATCATATATATATATATATATATATATATATATATATATATATATATTATATATATATCATATATATATATATATATTATAAATATAATATAAATATATAAGTATATATTCTTTCACAAAATTGCTCAGGTTTCCAACTTTGGGTAAAATTCTTTTACGAACCAAAAGAAATATAATAATTTTTTTTCTTCCGACTCCGGCTAAGGTTTCTGCACTATTTGAAAATTGTTCAATAAGTTCTGGCAATAATTTTTTCACCTACAAAAAATATGTTAAAAATTTAAACTCTGGCTCCGGGTCCGGCTCCGGCTCCGGCTCCGACTCCAACTCCGGCTCCGGCTCTGACTCCGACTATGGTTTGGATACAATTTGATAATTGTTCAGTAAGTTTTGGCAAAAAAAAATTTCACCTACAAAAAAATATTTCTTGAAAAAAATTATACCCATGATCCGGCTCCAGCTCCGACTAAGGTTCCTTCACTATTTGAAAATTGTTCAGCACGTCTTCTGACAATAAACATTTCACCTAAAAAAATATTTCTTAAAATACTTATACCCATGATGGGGCTCCGACTAAAGTTTCTGCACTATTTGAAAAATATTCAGCACGTCTTCTGGTAATAAATTTTTCACTTTTAAAAATATTTCCTTAAAAAAAATTTATACCTAAGATCCGGTTCCGACAAAGGTTTCTGCACTATTTGAAAATTGTTCAGCACGTTTTTTGGCAATAGATTTTTCACCGAAAAAATGTTTCTTGCAAAAAAATAATGCCCAGAATCTGGCTTCGACTAAGGTTCTGTACTATTTGAAATTTTTTCAGCACACTTTCCGGTAATAAATATTTCCCCTAAAAATATATTTCTTAAGAAAAAAAATATTTCTAGGATCTGGCTCCAGCTCCGGCTCCGGCTCCGGCTCCGGCTCCGGCTCCGGCTCCGGCTCCGCTCCGGTCGGCTCCGGCTCCGCTCCGGCCTCTTACCCTGACTAAGGTTTCTGCACTATTTGAAAATTGTTCAACTCGTCTTCTGGAAATAAATTTTTCACCTAAAAAAAATTTTCTTTAAAAAATTTATACCCATAGTCTGATTCCAACTGCGACTCCCACAAAGGCTTCTGCACTATTTGAAAATTGTTCAGCACGTCTGGCAATAAAGTTTCCACCGAAAAAAAATTTCGAAAAAAATTATCAAAGAATCCAGCTCCGGCTTCAGCTTCGGCTTCTACTCCGGCTCCGGCTCCGGCTCCGGCTCCGGCTCTGACTAAGGTTTCTGAACTATTTGAAAATTGTTCAGCACGTCTTGTGGCAACAAATATTTCACCTAAACAAAATATTTCTTGAAAAAAAATTATATCCAGAATCCGGATCAGGAACCGGCTCTGGCTCTGGCCCCGACAAAGGTTTCTGCACTACTTGAAAATTGTTCAGCAAGCCTTCTAGTATTAACTTAAAGTTTTCACCTTAAACAAATATTTTTTGAAAAAATTTATATTCAGGATCCGGCTACGACCCCGACTAAGGTTTCTGCACTATTTAGAAATTGTTTAGCACGTCTTCGGCAATAAATTTTTCACCTAGAAAATATTTCTTAAAAAAATATATACCCATAATCCGACTATGGCTCCGGCTCCGGCTCCTGCTCCAACATAGGTTTCTGCACCATTTGAAAATTGTTCAGCACGTCTTCTGTCAATAAATTTTTCACCGAAAAAAATATTTTTTGAAAAAAATTATGGCCAGAATCCGGCTCCGGCTCCGGCTCCGGCTCCGGCTCCGGCTCCGGCTCCGGCTCCGGCTCCGGCTCCGGCTCCGGCTCCGGCTCCGTCTCCGGCTCCGGCTCCGGCTCCGGCTCCGGTTAAGATTTCTGCACTGTTTAAAAAATTTCAGTACGTCTTCTGATAGTAAATTTTTCACTTAAAAATATATTTCTTTAAAAATATTTAATCCAGGCTCCCGGCTTCCGGCTCCGGCTCCGGCTCTGGCTCGGTCCGGCTTCCGGCTCCGGCTCTTCTGGCTCCGGCTCCGGCTCGGCTCCGACTTCATTTATTTGACTGGGTAAAAGTCGAAGCCTTGGTTAGAGGTTGCGGAAATAAATTTTTTTTTTTTTTTTTTTTATAATTATAAATAAAACTTTAAAACGTATTTTTTGCTACCCTAAATTATTTTCTTATTCTTAATGTTATCCCTATAAATAATTTCTGTATCTTAAAAACCATTTAGAATTTCCAAAAAAAATCACACCATGATGTTCAGGAGGAATTTTTCTACTAATTTAGATAATAAAAAGAAATTGAAATTTTTTATTTTGCTTTAAAAAGTAGGGGGTCTTAGGTGACTGTCTCCCCTTAAGTAATATAAGAAAGAGCATAGCTGTTACGTCTTAGATCAGAGAAGTGGACTGGAAAAGGATGTTGTAAAGGAGGAAGAAGTTGCAACAACTTTCCTCAATGGAAGAGTTATGATACCAGAGAGTTCAGAGCAGCAGCGTTCTTTGTAGTACTAATTTATAGTAGCGAAGCCCAAAATTTCGAACAATCAAAATTTTGGATTTCAGAAAACTCTTACACATTAAGCCACGGAAGACAAACCATCTTCTCTTAAAATTAATACCTACAAGAAATTGATGGCATGGTAATGGGATCACCGCTAGGCCTATCTTTTGCAAATGATTTTCACACTCATCATCAATCCTTATGACTGGAAAAGTGACCTCCCCCTCTTCAAACCACTTCTTTACCGTTAGATACCTCGAACCGATTGTTCATTATATTCAGAGACCAATACACCCCTTCCTCAGTTTTTGACATTAATCTTAACAATAAACAATTAAATATTAAATTCACCATAGAACAAGAAATCAGCAAACGCTTTTCCTTTCTGAATGTAATTATCGAACATAATACTAATGGCTTCCGCACCTCGACATACCTAAATTCTTCCTCATATCTTGGTAACAAACTTCTTCAGTTTCATTCCCTTACGTTTGAAACTTAATAGTATTTTATGTCTAATTGACCAGGCCTACAAGATATGCTCAGATTGGATCTGTTTCCACTCCGAAATCTGTTATCTGGGAAATCTTTTTGCTGGTAATTTATTCCCCCTCCATTTGTTTGACAGAATTCTCACCTCTTACTTAGATGACATCTTTCGCCATAAGACCCTCACCCCTTCGGTCCCTATACTTACCATTTATCCCAAACTTCCATTTCTAGACCCCAAAACTACAGACCTTACTAAATCTCTTAGGGAAATCCTTAATTCAGCCTACCTACATGTAGAATACAGACTCATTTCGCCCAACTCCTTCAGTGAGGGGATCGTTTTTTTTTCACCTTAAGGAACGTATCCCCAATTTGCTTTGATCCCTGATCATCTATAAATACCAGTGTGCAGACTGTCTCGCCTGCTACATAGGGGAAATTTTTCTTCAATTAATGATCAGAATTTCGAAGCATAAGGGTTTCTCATTTAAAACAGGTCTGCCATACACCAACCCTGAAACATTCGCCATCCGGGATCATGCGTTCCAGCATGATCATCCCATCCTAGACGATACCTTCTCAGTTTTGAAGCCCTTTAAGTCCATAAAAGAGGGCCGTATCAACAAATCTTTCTTCTACAGTTTCCGTCCATCCCTTAATATCACTTCAAGCTCTACTCAACTTCACACAATCTAAATTATATGCATATCAAATCTGAGCAACCAACCACCTTATTGCCTAAGTTCAAATTTCAGCGCTCATCGCGTATATCCTACTTCTTTTCGTGTGTTTGAAAGCGTCGGAGGGTCCATTTTTAACATTTATTATTTATTAATGGCATTTTTTGTATTTATAATTTGTCATCTTTATTTTTCATTTGTGCGTGTATTCAATTTCGGTTTATTTTGTAACTCATTCCTTTTTTGCGCATTACTTGTCATTAAACATTTTGCCTTTAACTTAATCATTCTTTACGCATCTCATTATTTACTATAGTGGTATATAGTTTGCATTTTTTGTTACTTTTTTTTTTGTTTATTATATTATAGTATATTATTATTATTATTATTATTATTATTATTATTAATTATTATTATTATTATTATTATTATTTATTATTATTATTATTATTATTTATTATTATTAATTATTATTATTATATTATTATTATTATATTATTATTATTAATTATTATTATTATTATTTATTATTATTATTATTATTCTTCATTATTATTATTATTATTATTATTATTATTATTAT
>JABUQX010103895.1:25000-28783 GCA_015478945.1 Trachelipus rathkii
CGTACAAGTGGTCTTATTTCCTAATTATCCATTTTTATTACTCGTCATCTACAGAAGAGTAGAGCATTTTTAAACATTTGTATTCTTATGTTTCGTGAAGTGAAATATTATCTGATCCTCTTTGAAAGTTTTCAAGAAAATAAACTGTGTTTTTGGATATTATTTGTTTAAGAATATAAGAAAGTTTATTGAAAATCCCTTACGACAGATTTCGTAAGTTAGCTCCAGATATTCGGGAGCATTTATATTAGTTTTGATTATTTAAGTTATTCATTTGTTCTTGACATTCCTTTTTATTTGTATATATATATATATGTAAATGTGTATGGGCAAATGTGTATGGGCAAATGTGTGTGTGTATATGTGGGGGATTTTGGAGAATTTTAATTGATTGAATAAAGATTTTATTAGAATAAAGTTTTAACGGGTGTAAATTTTAAAGGGAGGGAAGGGAGAGGGAGAGATAGAGTGTAGGTTTTAACCTTTTTATATTATATTTTAACCTTTTTTAGTATTATTATTGTGGGTATTTTTGGTGAGCGGGGTGGTGGCCCTAGGTGTTGGGAAGTACCTAGGGGGGGGGAGTCCCACAAAGCGTACAGCCTGAGGGAGTATATATTTAGAAAAAAAAAAAAAAAAAAAAAAAAAAAAAAAAAGAATTGGGGGGGAGAGAGGTAATTAGGGTGGGATGTATGAATGTGAGAGGGGTAAACGAGGATTTGAAGAGGGAGGAAGTGGGGTTAATGTTTGAAGAAAAAAGGTTGGATGTGCTAGGGGTAACAGAACAAAGCTGAAAGGATAGAAGGAGATGGATTTTGGAAAATATAAGGGTATAATATCAGGGGTGAACGAGAGTTAGTGAGGGCGAGGAAGGGGTGGGAATAGTTTTATGAGGAAAGAGTGTGGGTAAGGTAAAAAGTTTGCAAACGTCAGGGTGAGTTCAGGATAATGGTGGGTAAAAGTGAAATTCCGGGGGGGAAATGTGGATTTTTATATGTGCATATGCACACCAGTGAATGGAGCAAGGGAGGAGGAGAGAGAAAGTTTTTGGAGGGAGTTGAAGTGTTGGGAAAGTTTTGGGGTAAATGATAAAATTTGTCTTTTGGGGGATTTGAATGCAGGAGTGGGAAGGGAGGGGGTGGGAAGAATAGTAGGACCATTTGGGGTAGGGGAGAGGAATGTTAATGGAGAAAGCCTGTTAGAGTTGTGTGTTGAAAGAAGAATGATAGTGGGGAATACTTGGTTCAAAAAAAGTGAAAATCATAAGTATACATGGAAGAGTGAGATAACGGGGGGGAGGGCGGTACTGGATTATGTGTGTGTAAATGGGAAGGATAGAGGTAGATTACTAGATGTAAATGTATTTAGAGGGGCGGGGAGGGGGATATCGGATCACTATCTGGTGGTTGCTAGGATAAGGGTAGGAGGAGAGGTGACGGTTAGGGAAAGGGGAGAAAAGAGGAGAGTAGAAGTGATAAAGGTGGAAAAATTGGAGGAGGCAGTGTGTAAGAGGGAGTTTAGGAGAGGTATGGAGGAAAGGTGGAGAGATGTGAGAGGGACGGGAATTGGGGAGGTGGAGGGGGAGTGGATGAGATTTAAAGAGGCAGTATGTGAAGAGGCTAGAAGGGTATGTGGAGTGAAAAGGGTGGGGGCAAGTAGAAGGAAAGGGAGTGAATGGTGGAGTGAGGAGGTGAAGGAGGTGGTGAAAAGGAAAAAGGAGGCGTATGTGAAATGGTTGGGAAGCAGGAGAGAGGAAAGTTGGGAGGAATATAGAAGGGTTAGAGTGGAAGCAAAGAGGGCGGTAGAGAGGGCGAAGAGAAGAGCAAAAGATGAATGGTGTAGAAAAGTGACGGAAAATTTTGAATCAGGGAACAAGTTGTTCTGGAAAGAAGTGAATAAAATAAGGAAGAAGAAGGAGGGGTTGGGGGAGAGGATTAAGGGAGGAGATGGGGAGTGGATAGGAGGAGAGGATAGGGTGAGGAAGAGGTGGGGGGAGTATTTTAGGGGATTATTGAATGAAGTGGGTGGGGGAGGGGAGGAAGTTTTGCAAGAGGTGAGAATGGGGAGTGGACTGGGGAGGGAGGGGGAGGATGAAATACAAATGGAGGAAATTATTAGGGCATTGAATAAAGGAAAAAAAGGGAAATCCGCAGGTCTGGATGGTGTGAGAATGGAAATGTTGCAGAAAGGAGGTATAGGTGTGGAGGAATGGCTGTATAGGTTATATAATATATGTTGGAGGAGTGGTGAGGTACCACAGGATTGGGAGGATGGTTGTTTGGTTCCCCTGTATAAGGGGAAAGGGGATAGGATGGAATGTGGGAATTATAGAGGTATATGTCTTTTAAGTGTGGTAGGGAAAGTATATGGGAGAATACTGATTGAGAGAGTGAGAGGTTTAACGGAGGGGAGAATGGGGGAAGAACAAGGAGGATTTAGGGAGGGAAGAGGGTGTGTGGACCAAGTGTTTACACTAAAGATGCTTGTGGAGAAAAGTATAGAGAGGAAAGGGAAAGTGTATGGGTGTTTTTTAGATTTAGAGAAAGCATATGATAGAGTGAAGAGGGGTGAATTGTGGAGGGTGTTGGAGGAAAATGGAGTGGGGGGTAAATTAGGTAAAGGTATTAGGGCTTTTTATAGGAATAGTAGAATGTGTGTGAGAGTGTTAGGAGGGGAGAGTGAGATGTTTGGGGTGGTGAGAGGTTTGAGGCAGGGGTGTGTAATGTCGCCGTGGTTATTCAATTTGTTTATGGAGAGTGTTTGCAGAGGAATGGTGAGGGAGGGGAGGGGGGTGGAATTGATGAATGGGAATGATAGAAGGGAAGTGAACATGATAATTAGTTTGGCTGACGGAAACAGCCTAGTGGCGAGAAGCGGAAAGGGGCTTGAGGTAATTTTGGTGAAGGAAGTTTGAGGAAGTGTGGACAAAAGGGCTTTAAAATAAATCCAGGTAGAGTAAAGTGTTAGTATTTGAGGAGGAGGAAAGAGGGGGGGGGGGTGGGGGTTAGGGTAGGGGGTGTAGTATTGGAAGAAGTAAAGATTTTTAGATATTTAGGGATGGATTTGGGTAAGGGGGGAGGGATGAAGGAGGAGATAGAACATAGAGTAGGAGAAGGAATGAGAGCTTTGAGTGGTCTGAGAGAATTATGGAAAGGGGGGGATTTATCACAGAAAGTTAAGATAAGTATGTTTGAAAAAATGTGTGTACCAGCGGTGTTGTATGGGTGTGAAACGTGGGGGTTGAATGCCAGGTCCAGGAAGAAGTTGGAAGTATTTGAGATGAAAGGGTTGAGAGCGGTTTGTGGGGTTAGCAGAAGGGAGAGGATTAGGAATAGGGTGGTGAGGGAGAGATGTGATTGGAGGAATGGGTTGGTGGGAAGAGCGGAGAAGGGAATGTTAAGATGGTATGGGCATTTAGTGAGAATGGAGGAACAGAGAGTGGTTAGGAGAGTTTGGGAGGCGGAGGGGATAGGAAGGAGAGGAAGGGGGAGACCAAGGAGGAGGTGGATGGATGGAATAAAGGAGATGCTGGAGGAGGGAGGGATGAGGGAGGAAGAGGGTAGGGAGTTGGCGAGGGATAGAGTGGGGTGGAGGAGGTGGGTGAGGGCGAGATGAGGGGGGTGTGAATGAGAGAGGCTGTACGTACCACTACCCCGCTCAAGCGGGAAAAAGTGTAAGTAAAATAAATAAATAAAATAAATTAAATATAATAATATATATATATTATATATATATATATATACATATATAGTATATATATATTATATATATCTATATATATAA
>JABUQX010103896.1:0-17500 GCA_015478945.1 Trachelipus rathkii
TGAATAAATTAGATATTTTACTTTTTTATCAAATAAAATAATAAAAAGCAATTGTTCCCCAATAAAATCAATAAAATCATAATTTTTTAATTTGTATTTTATTTTTTTTAAAAAAAATAGAAAAAAACACCAACCCTGATTACTATGGAATGATTACCTGAAAGCTTATAAAAGTTTCCTCATCTATGCTGAAAAATATTAAATCTTTATAAAGGGAAAGAAATATCAAGAGGTTTCTGATAGAGATATAAAATAAATGAAAAAATATGAAAAATAATTTGATTATTTTTATAAGCAACTTCTAATATAATAAAAAGTAGTGGATTGAGCTGTATTAATAATTTTGTATTTGCATCAAACTAAGTTAAACTTTAGGAACAAAATTTCCAATTTGCAATTCCTCTTAGATGATAAATCTCAAGAAATCATTTACTTTTGTATCTAATGATTTTAATTCTTTACTAATGGAATTAATTTACTTTAAAAGTTTAAATAAAATATTATCGAAAAAACCAAAGAATTTGCGAATCACAATCGAAAATCGTTTCACGAAATAATAAATAATTCGAAGTTAAAGTCAAAGAAAACATTTAAATAATTGTAATGTAAATCTAATAATATTTCATACTAAAAGTCACGTCTAATTAATTAACACAATTAAGTCACGAATTGAAAAAAAAAATATGAAATTTATTATTAAATTAGATACCTTAATTAAACCTTAAAATTTAAGTAAAATAAATTTTGAGGAAAATTGTTGCGAATTATTAAATTTAAGCAAAATCGAATGAGGCAATGAGACTTTAAAGTCATCGGAAATCCAAAATTAATTAAGAATATTCGAAGTGTCTATAATGCTCTTGATAAATTTATGGGACATTTTCACAAAAAATTATTAAGCCACAAAACTACGAAATTATTATAAATCAAGATGTATTTTGAAAATAATTAAATCCGATATTCAGATGTTGAAACTAGATAAGTATCTTGCGAACTAATTTGATATTAATACTGTTGTATAGTTAGAACGTAACAAAATCGAGACTATGTTAGGAGAAATGGAATCGGGAAGATTTTCACGTCTTAATGAGAGAGTAAATTTAGTAAGAATGTTAAAAGCACAATGTAAATTCGTTATCTAAGCACAATAACGTGTGTAGTGTAATAGTCGTCAAAAACTTCTCAATGTGTCATTTAAATGAGAATATCACATCTGGCACTGATAAACGACCTGTTCATTCCCTCCATTTATTCCATTATACACATCGCCGCTGGTTGTGTTGCTCTACTTTTAAGTGCCATGAAAAAATTGGGCAAACCATATAGTAAAACGTAACCTGTACCATCAGAACCATAAAACTTAGCAAATTTCGAAAACGGCAGAGATTACATCTTCAAAAGACATCAATATTAGTCAGTTGCATTTAACAGTTGGAGGAATGGATGAAGAAGAATAGCATCAGAATAACCAGAGTTGTTTAAAGTGAATCAGATTTTAAAGTTGGTTAGGCGAAATGGATCGATAAAGGTAAGGAGCCGACGAATCGGCAAGAAAAACAAACGGGAGAAATTTGAAGAATTATGTTTCCAAATATAATTTTAGAGACGCACAGAAAGGACGATAATGAAGAATAACCGAAAGATTACTAATTTTTTTCATATTGGGAAGACCAGGTTCGTTGTAAAGATCTAATTACCAATGACAGTTGTGAATAAGAGATATGGTTTTCATGTTGCTTATTGACAAAGGCGAAAATTCGGAAGTAAATAAAGCGTTACAAGTATAGTAGCTAACGACACAAATAAATATGTCGCACTTTCAGTACTTATAACCACCACCTTCACTTTTGATCGATTGTAGTAGATGGAATTCATATTACAAATGATAAAATTTGTCAATCGCAGTGAAATCGAATGTTGCTAATTAATTTAGTAAAACACTTCTGTATATCAAAAATATCAAAAGTATATTTTTATGAATATTGATGGAAATTTTGTAGAGAGGAGAGAAAGAGAGGTTATGATCTTTTATTGAATTTAAATAGCCGAATAATTTAGCGAGAAGTAGTAGGAGAAAAATACCTTTAAAAAATTTTGAAAAATTTTGATGGCTGAATAATCCAACATTGCTTTGACTCGACATGAAGTACTGTATTTCACACGAAAAAAAAATGGTTGTGATACTCGTTCTTGATTATGATTCTATCAAGTAGAAGTTGAGATTTTTTTTTAGCAGAATGGGGTCTTCCTTTTCGTGAAAATGAGATGTGAATGTTTTTTGGAAATTCGTTCCAAGAATCAAAACCATTTACTAAGTGAACTGATACCAAGAATTATTCTAAGCAAAAATGAGGCTTCTCTTCCGACTAATAAGTCCTGTAAAATTTCATCTACTTCGCCGAACAGGAAAAAATTATATTATCCCAATTTTTCATTTTAAAATAAAAAAAAAAAAAACTGGGTTTGGAAATTGGACAACGCTGAGCACAAAACTCAAAAAAAAAAAAAAAAAAAAACAATAGTGACTATTGTAGGTGATGGATTTATGCATATTTCAGAGTTTGAAGTCATTCCGAAAAAATTCTGGAATTATACGAAAAAAATGTCAAAACTTGGGTTTGAAAATTGAAAATTCTGAAGAGAATGACTACAGACACAGAAAAACACCGGGGAAGCCAAAAAGCAACGTTTTAGAGGGCAAAAAAGGCTTACAGTTTGGTTTAATAGGGTCAATATATCGTCTGAAAATTCCTATAAATTTTTGTCATTAGGTTGTGTAATATATGGCTCAGCCCATCCAAATAGTGAAGCCCGTCTTCAGCGAACAATATAGAAATAGAATACAGCATAAGAAAAACATGTAAACATATACTAAAAGCGCGATAATAAACCGTGTAGAATAAAGACATTAGCTATTGAGAGGAACGTGAGGAACTTTTGGTAAAAAAAAGTTTATCTGTATCAAAATCGAATCTAATACAATTTAAAAATCTGATAGAAAATATTTTATTAAACTCGTATATATTAAGTTAACGGTTAACGGATTTATGGGTAAAATTTTTTAACTCGTTAATATTCGTCCGTTACTTCTTTTCGAAATTATCGAAAAGCGTTAAAGTTAACGAAAAAAAATTAACTAGTTAATTAACGGTAATAAAGCGCTTAACGCCGTAATGGGCCCCACCTTTGTATTTTAATATAATTTAAAATATAATAATTAATTTATTTAAAATAATTAAATTAAATTCTATCTAAGCTACTTTCATTCATTAAATAAATTATATTAATTTAAATTTATTTTATTAATATATAATTATGATAATATATATATATATATATATATAATATATTGAGCTGGGGGCTTAGGACCCTTCTTTAAGGTTGATTGAGAAGTTAATGTTCTTACAATTTTTATTTCTCTTTAAAAGCAAGTTGGGGTTGGACCCCTGTCCTAAAAAAAACAAGAAACAAGAAACAATAGAACAGGGAAACCTAGTTATTACTATTCTATACATATGAATCATATTCGCAGGAAGAATTCCTAACGAACATGAAAGCTTAGCCAGTACAAAGTTATTAGTGTAAAAGGAGCTGTTTTATGATATGCATTACACAGGCAGGAAAAGATTCTCCTCTCTGGATAACATTTGCATAAGCAGCTATTGCCTTAGTTAACACTTCCCAACATTGAATCATATTCTGCAGGTAAGAATTCCTACAGAATTATTGAAGCGTAATGCGAGTTAGTTTCAGTTACAAATGATTATTAGTTTGAGGGAGGCTGTTTTATGTACACAGGCAGGAAAAGGATCCTCCTTGGTATACATTTGCATAAAGCAGCATTGCCTATGTTGTTGTAACTTCTTTGACTATATCTGCAGGAAGAATTCCTACGGAATATGAAGCTTATGTGGAGTAGTAGTACAAATGATTATTAGTTTAGGAAGAGCTGTTTTATGTATATGCATACATCAGGCAGGAAAAGGATCCTCCCGGTATACATTTGCATTAGAAGCAGCATTACTATTGATCTGGAGTCCCACTACAAGTACAAAAGGATATAAAAAATTGCCTATTTTGTTGTAACTTCTTTGACTAGAGAGAGAGAGAGAGAGAGATGAGAAGAGAGAGATTGGAGAGACGGGGAGAGAGAGAGATGATGAGACGAGAATGAGAGAGATATGAAGAAAGTCCAGGAGTGAGAGAAGATGAGGAGAGAGAAGAGAGATTTTGGCTGTGTCACCTACTGCGCTACTATTACCCACTTGGCCTCTTCTCCAAACGTGCTATGTAACGCGCACGCCCCAGGGTTATATGTGCGGAAGATAACGCCCTATCCAGAGCTGGTATTTGCCCACATTATTACTAAAAGATACGATGCGACTCTTAATCTCCACCTAGTTTTTCTCCCTACTCTAGCCTCTGACCCCTTAAGTTTGGCTAATTGCTTGAAACGCCTTAATGCCTACTCCGCTGATAATTGACACTGGCCATGCATGAATCCTTCGACTTTGTTTTCCTATAGATTGTAGGGCATCTTTTTGATTACGCTTATCAATCTAAGCGTTTCTGTTGCAACCTATTTTCTAAACCTCAGCTGTTAGCCCACCGACTTAGTCGAGGTTCGCCTAACTTTGCTGCTAACCTAAAAATGTAGCTTAAGATGCTTGCGCCTTTTTTCTAAAACTCACTTGTTTTTGGTGTTAATATTAATAGCATTAATTTGTCTGTATTTTTATAATGTGTAATTTTGCTATTATTTTGTACTTAATTCTCTAGAAGGAAGCTACATGCTGTTGCGATTTTAAAAGTGATAATGTCGGCGGTCTCGGAGGCGTGGCTAGGTCACGAAGACCAAACCACATCTATAAACTATAGGGCGTGTTCGGCGTCTACTCTGTAACTTGTTAGTTCAGTCTTTATAGATTTCTTTCCACTCCACTAGAGAGTACCTTTCCACCAGATACCCCCCTGCAACTGAGGCCGGGCGCTCTAATCCCGGTAGCGGAGTGGCCGGGGCAAATGACGGCCTCTGCTCGATACGTCTCTAGACGCAGGGCTGCAAACCAAGACGAGGGCGAGAACGAGGAGGTTTGGTGTTGGAGGTGCAGGAGTGTGACGATGAGGGCGAGGCAATACGAGAGGAAGTTGGAAATCTGCAGTTACTGACTTGTGGTAAGGCAAGGCAGGGAAGTGGTAGAATGGGAGGAACCGGATAGCAGGGAAAAGGAGAAGGAGAAAAGAAGAGGATCTGGTCAAGGAGGAAGGATGTGTGAGACGGAGAGTCAGAGGAGTATGAAAGGAGGATAAGAGTCGTGAGGAGATAAGGAGGTGAGATATCTGGAAGGATAAGAATGTATGAGTATCAATAGAATCAGAATGGTTTGGAAAACAAAGTGCCGATTTGCTTTTAGTGATGTCAGGAGATTGCCTTCAATAAGGCAGGTTTGAGGACGATCTATGTATATTACTTCGGTGCGAGGACGTTGATACCTTGAAGAATACCTCCTCCGAAGTATACTGGGAAGGGTCCGTTCTACTGGGTTGGAGAGGAGAACGGTGGGAGTCATGCCTCACCGAAAACATGGTACAAGAAGAGAGATCTTTCGAAATGTAAGAGTGCACCTTATGCTGGCTGGCGGATAGGTCTCCAGGGAGGAGTGCCACAACGTTTTTCAAAACGGGTGAGGGTATAGGGTGGATCAGCTGGTTACAGGCGGGGAAGATTTAAAAAGGAACTCGCCCGGCAGAGTGAATTAGACCATTAAACGAGTTCGTGAAAGCTCTGAACACTGAAGGTCTTCCTTAACGGCAGTGCGTAGTGCGTATACCTAGCATAACCAAAGGAAGAGCTTCTCCAATTTTCTGGTTGTGGGTGTGCCATGAGAGAGAGCCTTTAGCTGACGGTGAAAACGTTCAACAATTCCCGTTCGAGATAAGGTGGAAACTGGTTGTATGGAATCTTCTCAGAACCAAGCAAGCGCATCAATCTTTCCAAAGGAAGATCCGAAAACGCGTACCTTATCCGTTTGTGATCCGAGAGAGTGAATCCAAACCGAGAAGATCCAATGGACAAGAAAGCTTTAGCAAATTATATTCACCTGTAGCAACAGAGAGTGATTAGTTGCCGATCCGAACGGAGTGAACCTATCGAATAAGGTGAGGGATATAATCGTTGCCATGAGAAGTGGGGGAGAGCGCCAACAATGTCGATGTGGACTCTCTTCAAACCGTTACCAGAGGCAAGAAGTGTCCTTAAGGGAGCTAGTATTGTCTTTGCCTTAGAGGCCGCTGACAAGCCATCAGGCCGGACCCAGGTTCGCTACGTACTCGTTACTTAGCCACACATAATACGAGCCTTGACCAGTTTTGCTCGTGAAAGCTCGACGCGTCTAGGTATGTGAAAGTGCGAGTGAGATTGCAGAAGACTGACCGTTGCGCAGAGAATTTTGGAACGAAAGGGCGAGGGTGGCCTGTTGAAGTTTGTAAGTTTGTCACACAAGAGTCTCTCTACTTATGCCCGAAGATTGAGCCACTTGCAGCTGTAGCGAGAGAAGTCCTGCTGAAGATTCGAATTGTCTTGCTCCTAGGCACGGCCATGGCTGCGTAGATCAATGTCGGAATGGGGAAAGAGCGTTTAATTTTACAATCCAGAAAGAGCATCGCGGTGAAATATCCACTCCGTTGAGAGTGACGTATGTCTGTCTAAACTGGAAATGGAATTGTCAAGATGACGAGCTTCACACTAAGGGGTGGAGTGGACGCGTTCATTGCCGTGAAGCTATTGCAAAGATGATCGCTTGTGGTCGTCAGGACTGTGGAACTCCCGTCCTTCCAAAAAAGTACCGAAATTGGGCGAAACAGCAAGTAGCATAGCAAGCTAATTTGCCGGGTCCAAAGCCACTTTATACCTTGTTTTTCGGCGGGTTGCACTTTCGTGAAAAGGAAGCAAAGTGGCACCATTCGCCTTCTTTTGACACTGCGGAAGCACCGCACCAACAAGCAAAATCGGTAGCATCTACCGTCACTCTCTGCTGGTGCGGTATCGTGGGGATGAAATAAAAGAGTGCGGAGGCGAGGGCTTCTTTGGAAACCTCAAAGCAGACCCTGCTGCGGGAGACCAGTCGACTTTTAGTGTGCTGCCTTCGCTTTTAGGACGAATGATCGTAAGCGGGCCTAGGAGGGCTGCCGCTGATTTCAGAAATCTGTGATAAAGTTTATCATTCCCAGATATTGACGAGTGCTTTTGATTTTGGGAAGAGGAAAGGCTCGGATAGCGGCAACACGGTCTACTACGAGAGGGCAAATACCTTCAGCCGAGACTGTGTGACCAAGGAATGTAAGAGAAGACGCGTCTCGAATACGCACTTGGTTAGTGGATTGCAGACAATTCCCGCGAGCATCCACCTATCCAAAAAAACGGCACGAGGTATCCATATTTTTCGGAGAGGAGGAAGCGACTAAAAGATCACAAATATGCCCAAGCAAAAGGATGGAAGGCCACGGAGGATAGAATCGATAAACCTCTGGACTGGGCTGCCTTTTTCAAACCGAATGGCATTTCTTATTACTCAAAGAGGCGCAAACGGTCTTTTGATTAGCTGTCTTGGGAACGTCTCCGGGGCTACAGGTATCTGATTGTAGGCTCGAATTAAGTCCAAAAGAAGAAAAAATGGTGTTGCCAGACAGGTGGGAAGTGAAACTTTATAGCGGTCAGCGGTACCACCGGTTTGTGGCAGAATTCAAAGCCCTAAAAATCACCAAAGGGTCTCCAATCGCCCGTGGTGCCTTTAGGGACATGTGTAGCGGAGAAGACCAACAACTATTCTTGGAAGGACGCACAATGACAAGTTGCAACATATGTGATCAAACTCGTCCTTGGCGGCTTTGAGTTATCAGGAGGGAGGCGGCGAGCTCGAGAGCAAAGGTGGGTGGGCCAGTTTTCTCTATATGATGTTCCACAGAGATGCTTAAGAGGGTGTTGAGAAGAGCAAGATGGCCAGATAAAGAAGGAAAGTCGCTCCGGCCATGGATAAGAAAGGAGGGAGACCACTTACCGAAAGAAGTCCGGAAGACATAGCGGGAAAATGCCCCTAGCTCTGAAGGAAACCTACGGAACCGTTGAGAGTAAAGAGAAGTATCACCGGTCACTAGACGCCTATTACGAAGTCTACCATAAGATTGAAATGGGACAAAAAAGTCAGCGCCGAGGATGGCTGTGTCACTTCAGCGACGAGAAAATACCCACTGGACAAACTGGCGTCGAGAGACAATCAACACATAAAACGCGTTGCGTTTGTCTCTAGTAGACGCCGAAGGAAGAGCCATTTAGCAGCGAAGAGTTGACGCCTGAAAGGAGATAGCGAGTCTTGAGAAGGGTTGTGTGGTAAAATCGAAAGGCTAGCGCCGGAATCGATTCAAGAAGGAAAGTTTAGAGGAATAATCGTAGATACGAAGAACATCCTGTTGTAGTAGGAGGGAAGTGTAAGCAAAAAGCACCAGCATTCTCTCCGTCGCCCCTATCGACGGGTTGGTCTGTGCTAGTTCCCGATAGAGAGGCAGAAGGATCGCATTTCTTGGAACATCCATCCGAATGTATTTGATAATAACTTGTGGAGTTAGGCTCGCTGGATTTATCTTCTTCTCTTGTAATAGGAAGAAGCAGAAGTCGTGAACTGAGGACGCGAGAAGACGAAAGTTGGAGTGATATGTGAGGAAGCGATCGATCTAGATGGTAGTGAGGCCAGAAGAAGACAGGAGTCGTATATATATGCACGCAGTACAGGATGAGGAAGGCCGTTTTATATCGTCATGCCCAGTTCGAGAACCGAAACCTCGGTTGATCCATATCTCTGATATATTGACTGCGATAAGGCGTGTTAGAGTAGGAAGGTTGGTGTGGTGAGAATTAAGTGAGTTGAGCTGATAGGCGGCAGAGGCGTCTGAAACAGTATGGGGAGGTAAGGGTGGCGGATGTGTTGGTAAGTACTGGGGAATGTGTTGGTCGTGAGGCGCAGCTGTTTGAGATGCGAGAGTTGAAGAGGTAGGAGAAAGAGAGGAATCGGCCGTTAAGAGGTGGACCAAAGGCTCCACCGTGTGGAGGTCGCATAAATTCGTGGTTCTGCTTGAGCGGCAAACATGAGGACCAAACGTCGGGTTTATTATTGCATACACTGTGAGCGAGCTCAGAGCATCTTCTGAGGAAGAGTGCGAATTATGGTGGTTCTCTTCCCGTGTAGATGGAGTGATAATCCTACCGCTACCAACAAAAACCCAGCATCCCTGACCATCAAATTCCGGAGGGTTTTTGGTCAGCCCTGTAGATTGCTCAAGCATGAGTTCCATTGTTGCCTCTTCTGGTGGTGAATGCAAGCGGTCGATAGATAAGGGTTTTTGAGCGTGTTGTTAAGGGGTTGTAGAGGTTCTTAGTGTTTTGCCAGCCATCCTCTGATTTTTTGAGGAGGCAAGATCTGGTAGAGCAATTCACAACTCTCGAATATCTCTCCTTCTCGTCTTCGATGTCAGGCATAGCGCTGACCTCTAGCCAGGTCAAACCCAAAGCTCGGATTGTTTACGAAGAAAAGGTTGCAAATGGGAATTTGCTCTGCGGAGGAGTAGACAGATGAAAAGCGTAGAATTGGCAGAGTGAAGAAAGAAAAAAAAGTTAAATAAGATGTGGAGCGAGCGGAGGCACTTAATTTAACGCGATCCAGAAGGGTGGAAAATCAAAGAAATTACACCTTAGGAGCTAGACCAAGGATATAAAGATGAGGCTGTGTGCGATATAAATGCCAAAATACTTATGTTAATATAGTAAAGTAATATATATAATATATATAGTATATATATACATATTATATATATATATATATGTAAGTATATATTATAATATATAGTATATAATAATATATATATAATATATATATATATATATATATATATATATATATATATATATTATATATGATTATATATATATATATATATAATATATAATATTATTTATATATTTATACATATTATATATGAATATATATAATTATATATATATAATATATATATATATATTAATATATATTAATATATATATATATAGATTATATATATATATATATATATATATAATATATATTATATATATACTATTATATATATATATATAAAATAATAATTAATATTCTCTTTTTTTTTTCTTTTTTTTTTTTTGACTATTATTTTTTTTTTATTTGATGTGTATGTGTACGAGGTACTCTGCAGCACACAAAGTGTTCCTATACCTTGTTAGGAACCACAACAACGGGCGATAATAATAATAATAATAATAAGAATAATTAATAATAATAAAATAATAATTAATAATAATAATAATTAATAATAATGAATAATGAATTAATAAGAAAATAATAATAATAATAATAATAATAATAATAATAATAAAATATTAAATTTGATAAGAAACAATAAAAAAAAATGATGATAATAACAGAATGTAGCACAAGTTATATGTTCCGTATGAAACTACAGAACTGTACCAAGGTAGGGTCCAGTCAGCGTTAGTTTGATACTCGTGCTGACGAGCTGGCTCTGATGGCTGGGCAGCTTGGTCTTCGTGAAAAGCTGTGAAGGAGATTAGAAAAAGCGCAAACCATAAGCAGTTTGCAACAGAACCTGTGAAACGAGAATCAATACCACTGACAGAACGGCTACAAATAGTGATTGGGTTCTTTAGGATAGTTTGTCTGTGGCCCTGTATGTAAGTGTTCTGATCCCGCCTGGGGATGCTAATGCTTCATTCTTCGTTGTTGGTCACTATCTGAAGCTTGGGGCTTAGGACGCGCTTCTTAGTTGATGAAAGGAAGGTTAATGTTCTTACAATTTTATTTTCCTACTTCTATTTTTACATACGGTTGGACCCCTTGTCCTTAAAAAAAACAAAATAAAAACATAAGAATAGAATATAATTATATAAATATTACTATTCTACATATGAATCATATTCTGCAGGAAGAATTCCTACAGACATGAAGCTGTTAGCAGGAGTAGCTATTACTAAATGATTATAGTTTAAAGGGCTGTTTATGTATATTTCATACACAGGCAGAAAAGGATTTGTGCCCAGGGTATACATTTGACATAAAGCAGCATTGCCTATGTTATTACTATCGACAGACAAAACTGTATTCTGGCGGCATCAATCCAACAGAATTATGAGAGCTTAACATGGGATAATAGATTTACTTGGTCGAAAGCATGAGTGTAGTAGTTATACTAAAATCGTTTGTATGTATTAGTTTTGGGGAGAGAGGGTCTGTTTTATGAAATAGAAAGCAATACACAGCCAGGGGAAAAGATCCTCCCTGGTATACATATTGCCATAACAGGGGCGAGCAATTACATTGTGATCTGATGCGCGCGGATCCACACACGGAGTGACAATATAGATTATTATTAATAAATAGTTGCCTATGTTGTTTTGTTAACTTCTTTGACTAGATGTAGTAGAAAGAGTCAAATAGTAGATGATGAGATGAGAGTAGAAAGTAGAGAGATTGATTATTAGAGAGAGAGATTAAATTGAGTGAGAGCAGAGAGGAGAAAACAGTGGTGAGGGAAAGTAGAGTGAGATCGAGACTGAGAGATGGAGAGAATTTGGGAGTGTTCACCCTCGCTACTTGATTACCCAGCTTTTGCCTTCTCTCAATACTTGCTATGTAACAAGCGAAGTCACTGCCCCGCATAGGGTAGTATGTGCTGTAATAAAAAGTTAACGGGTAACCGGATCGCAGGAGTCGTTAGTTCCGTCGACATAGTTACTTAAAGATACAATGCGACTCTTAGATCTCCGACCTAGCCCTAGCTCTAGCCTCTGACCCCCTAAGTTTGCTAATTCGCTTGAACACGCCTACTTTATATATAGGGCTCTTACCGCTGAATTCATTATCACTGCCATTGCTATGAACACTTCGAGCCTTTGTTTAATCCTACTAGATTTTAGCATTCTTTTTGGATAGCCGCTATCATATTTTCTAATCGTTTTCGTTTGCTAAGCCTATTTCTAAACCTCAGCCTTAGGCTCACCGACTAGTCTAGGTTCGCCTAACTTTGCTCTAACCTAATAATGTGCTTAATAGGCTGCCCTTTTTCTAAACTCACCTCTTGTTTTTTGGGTTTAATTATTTATTAGCACTTAAGTTTGCTTTTTATTTTAATTTATGAATGTTTTGTCTTTATTATTATTTTTTACTAATTCTCTAGAAGGAAGCTACATTGCTGTTGCGATTTAAAAAGTGATAATTCGGCGGCTTGGAGGCGTGGCTTAGTTCCACGAAAACTAACGAGAATCCAATTCATCTTAACATAGGGCGTGTTCGGCTACTCTGTAACTTTGTAGTTCAGCTCTGTATAGATGTTGTCTTCCACTTTCCACAGAGATATCCTTTCCACAATATTATATTATATATATATTATATTATTATATATATATGTTATTATATATATTATATAGATACTATATATAATAAATATAGAATAGTATATATATAAATATACTGTATAAATAGAAAATAATTATATTATTGAATTAATATAAATACTAGGTATATATATATTAATGAGTATATTCACCTTCTCGGTCCTATATAGGCCTGCAACTTGCTTCTGCTCGTGGATTTCGTAACGGAACGTTTTCCGGAAGCGTTCTTAATTCCAGCCCCTTGCTCAGTGCCCCAAACTGGTGGGCAAATATAAGGTTCCTTGTTAGTAAACCAATGAAACTTGTGGAGCAATACGAAATTTCCTGTGTTATAAACCGATAAGATGATATTGTCGTTCAAAACTTGTTTTGGATGTTTACACGGAATCTTAATAAATATAGTATATGCTTGAAAAGAGAACTAGCTCACCTGTAGAATGTAAGAAGAAAATCACATTAGTTCCTATTTATCCTATACGGAAGCAAATCGTCTGCTCTCGGTAATCGGAGGTTTGTTCATGGAGATATCGATATTACTATTTTCCCCTCTTTTCAAGATTTGGACTCCATACTTGTATAAATGAAGAACTATCAAACACAAAAAAAAAGGTCTACAAAAAAAAATAAGAGAGAAACAAAAGGAATTTATCTTAACCTTAACTTCCAACTAGATGCCCTCTTTCCTCAGCCCTTTCTCATTACTCCTAATCTTTTTCCATACTTCCATAAGGAAGATCTGGAGCCGAACCCCTTGATCGTGTCATTGCCATGTCCAATTCCACAGTTCTAATAATATAGTCAACGGCAGAAGTCAAGAAAACCGCCGTACTTGTATAAAGCGATTATAGGTAGAAACCGAAGCGAGTTAACGAACGAACATTTTGTGTGGCGAAAGAGAAAACGTACGTTTGGGGATACATAATCTATTAATTATGTAATTATATTAGATTATAGATATATATATATTAGGATATAGGCATAACATAGTATATCTGAATTTGGTTATATGATACCTAGGTATATGAATTTGGAATATAATAACAGTGATCTATATTGTTTCTTAAACCTGTGGGTTTATGAAATTTGAATCGCTTGATAATGGGCAACCTACAGAAAAGGGTTTTTGTTTCTAAGGTAAACTTGTGCGAAGGATACTTCTACAATATAGAGATTATCCACAGTTCTTAGCGGAATTATTTATTTTCCGTCTGGTTAGCTACACCTATTAATAGTCTAAGGGACGGACTATGCAAAGGAACTTGTTCAATTGGCTTGATGATGGATTGTCGACCTAAGTGTTGGCTGACCATATATCCTGGAGACAAAAACGGACCGGAGATTATGTAATATTCTCAATTCATGAAAAAGTACAACGATAAATAGAGTTTTATTACATGCATTCAGCTCATCACTATTCTTCAGTGACAGAACCAATAAATAAATGTAAGTAGATATAAAGGGAGGATTATATATTTCAGCATTGATCATCCCACTTTTATTTCTCCAATAAAGTAGTTTTGCGCAGCAAATTTCTGTCTTTCAACACCTTACCACAAGACTTCTCACACTTCATGACACAATTTTGTCTTACAACTAACATCATCTTCAATAATCTGTATTCCACCTTTAACCACATAATATTCATTAAAGAAAATATTCTCTCAACAAGTGCTGTACTTCCTGGAAGACAAAGAATAAAGTTTGCAATACCACAAAAGTTTTGAAATCTAGGTGTTTCTCCCTCATTTAAAAAAAAATCTGAACCCATTTATCTGACACAAGAATATTTTAATTCTTTATTCCATGTATTCAAATACCTCACAATGACTTTGTGACTCCTCCGATCGAAGAATACGCGATTTTCTTTCGTTTCTTTTCATGTGACGATTTTATTATTCTTTTCACGTCGTTCCTTAGTAGCATCACTTGGATTCTCATCTCCTAATCTACACTCCCACTTCTTGACGTATGTACTGGTGGTACAGTAATTCTCAACTACCTTAAGGTTTGCTGGGTTGGCAATAAAAAACTAACAAACGAAGTTTTTAGGACAAAATATTTATAATTAATGTAAATAAATTATATTTTTTTCTCTTCTCTAAGAGGGGTCGAGATTACTAAAAATCTGTTTGTTGAATTTCCTTTAAATCGGTAAAAGAGATTCGATAATGTTAAATAGAAACAATACAAATTACTTGTGCAATGATCTTACGTTTGGTTATTATTATTATATTATTATTATTTATATTATATTATTAGTTATTATTATATTATTATTATATTATTATATTAATTAGCTTATTATATATTTATTATTATTATTTAAATCTTAATTATATCTATATTATATATTATTTATTATCTATATATATTATTAAATTATTATATGAAATATTGTTAAAAATTTAGATTATCTTAAATTAATCAATTGTTATGTATTAATAATAATAATAATAATAATAATAATAATAATAATAATAATAATAATAATAATAATAATAATAATAATAATAATAATATTATTAATTATTATTATTATATATTTTTTATTATTCTTATTTCTTAGTATTTTTTTTACTTTGATTAGTGATTATAATAATAATAATAATATTATAAAATAATATAATAATAAGTAATAATAAAAATCATAAATAATAATAATAATAATAATAATACTATAAAATAATCAAAAATAATATTAATAATAATAATAATAATAATTAATAATAATATAATAATAATAAAATATATAAATAATAATAGTTAATAATAATGAATAATAATAATAATAAAAATAGATAATAATTAATAATAATAATAATAATAATAAATAATGAATAATAAAATAAAATAATATAATAAAAAAATAATAATATACAATAATATAATAATAATAATAATAGATAATAATAAATAATAATATAATAATAAATAATAATTAATAATAAAATAATAATAATTAATAATAATAATAATAATATTTATTATATTAAATTATTATTATTATTATTTGATGTATTATTATTATTATTATATTACTTGATTATTCTTCTTCTTCTTCTTTTCTTCTCTTTTCTTCTTCTTCTTCTTCTCGTCTTGCTTCTTCTTCTTCTTCTTATATTATTAATTATTTATTATTATTATTAAATTATTATATATTATTATTTACCTATTATCTATTATTATTATTATATTATAATTTTATATTAATTATTATATTTTATTATTTGCTATTATTATATTGATTATTATTTTATATTATTAATATATATTATATTGATTATTATATATATATTATTAATATTAAAATTATAAATTATCGTAGTATGTATTCATAATATTATTTACAAAGATTATTTTAAATTATTTTACTATTATTATTGGATTATTTTACAACTGTTATTATAAATACGTAATTTGTATTACAATGAGTCAGTTTCCTTGCTATTTTAAGCGATAGTTTAAATTTAAGGTGTCGTCATAGTTCAAACGGATATCCTAATAAGTACGCGAATTACTATAATGTGAGTCATCTGAAGATTTGTTTTCAACATTCGTTCAGTAAAGTTGTTTAACTTTGAGCATTTTTATAGTTATAAAGTAAATAGTTATTAAATAAATATGTGGAATGAGTTTCAAGGAACTATTGTTTTACTTATAGTGTTTATATCTTCAACATCATCAGATGACAGTTGTACTGTTCTTCAGTTGCCCATTGGAAGCAGGATGACTGAAATATTAGAATCGTTTAGCTCAGAAGAAAAATTCTGGTTGAAACCTAAAGCTGACCTTGAGAGAATTGAAATCCATCTTAAAGTGAATAATATTTTAACCATAAGTTCTTCATACTATCTTCTTAACCATATAGTAATAGATTTTAATAGAATATTGGATTCTAGTTACTATGAAGAACCATATTGGTTTCCTCTGAAAATTAGAGTATTTAAAAAAATATTTGTAGGAAGAGATAGATTGGTACTACGGGCCAGTGTTAACAAAACTCTTATTTTTGAACTTGATGACAATTTGTGGTGGACACAGTATCAATATCAAAAATACAAACTATTAGCAAAAGGAGGACTTTCGTTCTCCAGGTGTAACCCATCTGGTTTCATAACTGAAGCCCCTACAGAACCAAAACCAAGAACCACCAGCGTGACTGAAATTCATAAAAAAACAGATAACATCAGCTCGACTGAAGCCACAACAAAACTAAATTCCAACAGCTTGACAGAAGCCACTATAAAACTAAAAATCACCAGCGACAATCCTCTTTCTATTAACAATTCAACCAGAACAGATAAGAGAGATAATGAGGACGAATATAAGGAGTAATCTTGAGATATTCTAAAGAAGGAACGAAGTTCTCCTTGATTGGTTTTATTTCATTACAATTGCTCTCTTAGCCATCTTATTAATATCTGCAATTTGCTTCATCGTATGGCGTAAAAAGGTAAATGGAAAGCTATTTTTATTTTTTTTTCAAATAATTCAAGTATTACACACCCACCATAATATAATATATTTACTATATATATCTATATTATTATATATATATATATAATATTATATATATATCATATATTAGTATATATATATATATATATATATATATATATATATATTTATATGATATATATTCAGGCGCGGTTTTACGGGGGAAGCACAGGAGGCCGGGCCTCCTCTAAAAAATAAAAAAAAGCAACTAATGTAATAAAATAATTCAAATTACTATTTATTACTATTAAAATAATGTTTAAAATGTTATACAAAGAACGCTAAATTTTACATTTATAAGATCATTGATTGGAGGAATTTTCGATTTGTGCTCCAAGAAAAGATAATTAAATGAATTTCAAAAACACTGGTTGTCCTGCAACTGTAAAGAACCTTATTCTTATTTTTGTCTATTTTTGAGGATTTTTCACAAAGCTCGCTCTCGAACCACTAATAAATAACTCTCCAAATTTTGGCACTCTACTCATAAGTAGAGTTGCACTTTGCAATAAATTATGTGAACAAAAAAAG
>JABUQX010103896.1:22500-30486 GCA_015478945.1 Trachelipus rathkii
AGCCGACTGGGTTGAGGAGAAGAAAGCGTAGGGTCGGCTTGCTGGGTCGTCCCCTAGGATAACGCCTGATAAAGCATTTGAAGAGGCATGAATGAATATTTTTATGGGGGTTGAAGTACCAGGGTAGGCTAATAGGCAGGAATTTTTTATAGCGTTTTGAACAGCGCTAAAAGCCTTCTCCGACTTTTCGTTCCACAATATTTTCTTTCTGGAGTAAGATTTCCCCTTTAAATAGTCTGTTAATGGACCCATTAAGTCTGCTAAGCACGGGAGCATTATTCTATAAAACGAAAGTTTTCCTATTAATCCTCTCATTTCTCTAATATTATGCGGTTTCTTATAAGTTACTATCTCAGCAACTTTCTCTGGATTCGCTCTAACACCTTCAGCGCTTATTATGAAGCCTAAATATTCTACTTCAGAAACTCCAAATCTGCTCTTTTTTTCATTCACACTGATATATAAATAATTTAATCTTTTTAACACAGTTTCCACGAGTCTTTCATGCTCTTCAGCTGTTTCTGTGAACAGTAAAATATCGTCAATATATACGTGACAATTTTTTAAGTCAGATAGTAATATATTTACCATTCTTTGAAATGCTGCCGGTGAGTTTATAAAGCCCATTGGCAGAGAGGTGTATAAGAACGTTCCCAGATTACTCGTGATTGCAAAGTACTTCTGGCAATCAGGATGCAATGGCAGGTTATAAAAGCCGTTCGTCAAATCTACCTTGCTGAAATACCGAGCACCTTTGAGTGCGAAAATAGCATCGTAAATATTTGGAAGACCGAATATATCCACCTCTGTTCTTTTGTTAAGTTCTCTAAAATCTGTCACTAGTCTAACTCTCCCCCCTCCTTTATCCAAAACACTAAAAGGCGCTGACCAGGTGGTACTTGCTCTTTTCAACACACCTGCCGCTACTAATTGATTTAATTCCTTTTTTGTTGCTTCATACAGTTTATGCGGGACCCTTCGGCCAGGTAACCTTATAGGCGGGCCCTTTATAGTTGGTTTGTATGGGTACGCCCGCGCCAACTCCCTCAATATCGTTTCGGGTATATCTCCCACTTTTTTCCCTCCCCCCAATTCTGTCTCCAGTTCACCTCCTTCTCTCGTATCCCCCATTTCTTGTCCCCCATACTTAGAAAATATTTCATCCCATTTTTTTCGTTGTTTTATTTTTAAATGAACATTCTCATCTAAATACGGGTTTAAAAATAATGTTTTATACTTATACAAAATATCATTAAGAGGAAAGAGTGGGCTAAAAGGCAAAGAGGTGAGAGTTTTAGGGGGAGATTCATGCGAAAGATCATGGGAGAGTGCGTTTATTTTTAAAGAGGATATAGAATGATCGGGCCTTAATAATACGGTATGATTGGTATTAGGATCAATGAGTACATCGTTCTTAAAATCTATACCAAACCCAAAATGTTTCAAAAAAGTGATACCTAATATGTTTAGTTTTACATCTGCTATATACAATTTGTGTTTATATATTTTATTCAAACCAATGTCTAAATCTATATTAATATAATCGTAAACATTTATTTTGGTGCCGTTGGCGGCTAAAATGTGGCCCATGGGTCGTTTCGACCTATGAATGGGGCTAGCCCCAATCAGATCGATTCCGAGCCAGAATCTAATATATAAAATTTATTATCAATTCTATTCAATACTTTATATAACTTAGAGCCAGCTACATCACCTTTAGAGAGAGGAGTGCTATTTGTTTTTTCTTGGACGGCTGAGATAATTGGTTCTCTGCACAAATTAGAATTTAAACATATATCACCCGTCTCTCCCAAAGCTTCGCATACTGAGCTCGATGATAATACCTTCCGATCATTCTCATATCCAATACTCAAATAATTATTAAAGAAAGTATAACCGACATGCATGTTAGAATTATAATTACATAATACCTGATTATTAATCTCTCTCATATTTTTATTATTTAATATATGGGCTATGGCAATTTGATCTTTTTTTATTTCATTTTCAATATCAGTTTCGCTTATATGGCAATCGCTTTCGGGTTTTTCAACCTCACAGGTATTTACAATAGAAATATTTTTGTTATTTATTTTACATGGAAACTCATTATTATATAACATTTCATTCTTATTATTAACATAATTAAAGTTCACATCATTCATTTTATTATTATTATTATTATTATTATTATTATTATTATTATTATTATTATTATTATTATTATTATTATTATTATTATTATTATTATTATTATTATTATTAGTTTTAATATTGCCATAGCCTGTTTCAGCATTAAATTTGAAAATCTTTACATAATTATTAAAAGATACTGTTTTACCTCGTTTTCTTCTCGAGCTGCGGTCATCTGGGTGAGATGATGACCTCGATATTAGTTTCCCTGAGTGGTGGTTGTATGATGGGGGTTGGCAGCAGCCCCCCCCTCGTGAGGGTATACTAGAGTATAAAGAGGACATTCCTCACTTTCACATTTGTATGCTTTTAACCAATGCTTCTTATGATAGAAACAGACATTATTATAGGCATCATTATTCTGTTGTGAAGCATAGTTCTCATATCTACGTCTAGGCTGGCTCCTACCCCTCCTTGAGTTTGGCTGCCAGTCATTGGCTGGCGGCTGCCAGCCAGTAGAAGGCGGCTGTCTCTGTGCCAGCTGGCTTAGCGACTCGGCCACGCTCTTGGCTGTGTCCAATATGTTTTGAAGCTGAGTCAGAATCTTCTGCTGAGTCTCCGCTTGTTCCTTTCTTGAGTCGCGTTCATGTGAGTAACTTCGTGAGCGGTTATGTTGGTTCGAATTGTTTTCTTCTGAAAGCTGATTCACATTTCCCCAGTATGGGGGATCTCTCCCGTATTGGGGCATCGGTTGGAAATTTTTATGTACAAAGTTCTTGAAAAGATCGTCGGCTACCAATACCAGTTTATTGATGTCATTATCTTGCGCTAATGAATAAAGGCTCATCTGAACCTGGCTGGGCATCTCGTTTAAAAACAATTCTTGAGCGAATTTTGGATTGTTTTCTACGAGTAAGTCAAAGTTCTTCCGTCCCAACACTTCTTTCACACGGTTGAGATAATGACTTGGCAACTCTGTTTTCTCCATCCCCTTTTTGAAGACATCTCTCACCCGCTGTTTTAGTGCCGGTAAGTATGTTTCTTCTATCCTGTTCATTAATTCTTCATACGCATTTTCGCGCAATGGGAATTGTAATGTAGAAACAAGACTGTTTGGGAGAATTGAAGCTAATAGTCGGACTTTCTCAGAGCCCTCATTTATTCCGTTAAGTTTAAATACCGCGTTTGTAGCAGACAACCAACTGACGATATCATAGCCATCGAAGGCGGGAAGCTGGTGGGATGAAAGAGAGCTTTTGTTTCTTCGCCCCTTTCCGAATGAACGTCTTCTTATATGTACGGGCGACTTATGTCTGTTTCTTTGAGGAGTACATTCACGTTCACTTTCTGAACTCGTAGAAGATTCTTCAACCAAAGAAGGAGTCGGTGATTTTTGCGGCGAGGGAGTCTTCCTTGTTAACTGGCCTTTGGGGGAAGTGGGTTTTCCTCTCCCCACCTTAAGACGCGGGGCAGTTTTCTTATTCGCCCCCATATCTGTTTTTCAGAACAAAGAAGTACTTGAGAGAGTTTTTTTTTTTTTTTTTTTCAAAGTTTTAGTACTAAAAGGCTCGGTTGAGTTTGTTGTCAGAGAGCAAAAAGTTCGTTATTTGAAGCGTTTCAAATTTCTTTTTTCTTCTTTTTTTTTCTAATACCGCTTTATTTCTTCAAGCAGTATTATTATAAATTATTTATTATCAGATATCACTTTCCACAGTTATTAATGAATAGCACGATTACACAGTTAATTTTAGATAACACTTCACAAAATTTCACAGTATATTCAATCACACCGTCGATCACTGTTCAGAAGGGGATTTTTAATTATAATAATTAATACTAATGATGTAAGGTCACTCTGGGGTCACCAGATTTGATCTGAGGTTATTACTCAGACCAATTAAATAAGTAATTAATATTTGGATGATGGAGTGAAAAGGGTTTTTCTGCTTTTGAAGTTTATTAATTGTGCACGTGAAATAATAATATGACAGATGATATAATCAATTTCAATGTAATTTCAATAAAAGTACTTAATTATGGAATAGACAAAGTTAATTGGATATAATAATAATGACACGGCAAACTGCCGGCTTTGTTGGCCCTATGATATCTGACAACACGACCGATTCGTCCGGCGTCTAAAATAATAATCCCTTCGGCTGGGGCCTCTCAAGGCGGCTTCCACAAGCGCTCCCCAATCCGTTACAAGTTTGAATCTTTAACCCTAAAAGTTGGCATTGTTAGGCATTCGTATGCCTCCAGTATTTTTCCACTTGTAATTCAAGGAGTTTGAGAGCTTTTATTCCCCTACTTATATAGGGGAAATATAGCACCTAGGTGCCCCTCCCTCTCTCCTTAGTTTTGCATCTGGTAAACGAACGTTTACCTGATCATATATATATATATATATATATATATATATATATATATATATATATATATATATATATATATATATATATATATATATGGTCATGGGCGTTGTCAGGGGGGTCAGGGGGGCAGCTGCCCCCCCTAGAAGTGTTTACTCTCTTCTCAAAAACACTTTCTTTCGATGCATAGTTTAAGAGTACAGCCCTACATAATATGGCTTTATTTCCTACGTACTAAAGGGAACAAGCTATAAGATATCAAAAGGAAGGTCAGTTTATGTAATTTTTCTATGCTCTTTTAACGTTTAGTTAAAATTGGTAGTATCGTTAATTTGCTATAGTAGATCCAAGACTTCTTATATAGGCCTAGCCTACTTTTGCATAATATACAAGGTATATCGCTAATATTGCGAAAAAATTCAGTATGATTTTCCTTGCATAAATATAAGATAATATGTGTCAATAAACATTTCACCGAAAACGCCTCGTTTCCAAGATACAAGGTGATGAAATCTATTTAAACATTAAGTTACAATAAACAGAAAACTAAATTTGGAAAGGTAATTAACAAATTCATTCAATTTATTTAATTATAAGAATACATACATTACTGCACAGAAGAAAATATACAACAGAAATAGTACGAAGCAATGGTGCACTAAGGTTATAACAAATGTTGAAAATGAGCACCCCCAGCGGCAATACAGGCCTCTATTCTGCGACGCATTATTGGCGGACACGTTCAAATATACCGTGTGTGTGTGACGTTTTGTGTCACAAGATGCGATTATGCGAGCCCTTAATTCTTCGGGACTTTCAACTGTTGTTTTATTAACCAAATGTTTCAGGTGACCCCACAAGAAGAAATCCGATGCATTTAGGTCTGGAGACAGCGGAGGCCAAGGTTATGTACCTCCTCGACCTATCCAATGGCGTGGATATGCAGTGTTCAAATAGTTACAAGCTGGAGCGCCGTCGTGCATGAAATACATTTTCGATCTTAATTGTAATGGGACGTCTTCCAGTAGTGTAGGCAAGTCATGTTCAAGAAATTGGCGATAAGCCCAGTAAGCCTCGCTGGTTAAAAGAATGGACCTATCAAATGGTCGCCAACAATTCCGACCCATACATTCAATGAAAACTGGTGTTGATGGCGGCTTTCAACTATTGGTGGGTTCTCATCAGCCCATATATGATTGTTGTGGAAGTTCGATATGGCGTCTCTGAAAAAGTACCTCATCAGTAGACAATATTCACAAATGGTGAAGAGATTGTCTGCAAATTTTCTGTACATCCATCGACACACCGCTCCTCTTGCAAAACAATATGTTGGTACAAGTGCTTGCTCTCGTTAGATGTGATAAGGGTACAGAAGTTGATTTTTCAATACCCTGAAAACTGTCGAATGACTTACATGTAGTGTGCAGCAGTCTTTCTGGTACTTGTTGTAGGACTGTCCTCAAGTTCTTGGAGAACTTGTTCTTCGACATCTGGAGTTGATACTGTGCGAGGTCGCCCGTTTCCATTAATAAGTTTTTTAAAACTTCATGTTTCTCTAAGACGTTGATGGAGACGTGCAAACATAGTATGATGCGGGATGACACGATTAGGGTACATTTCTTCATAAAGACGCATGGCTGCTAATGAATTACCGTTTGTACGACCGTAAACAAAATGCATATCGCACATTTCACTATTTGTGTAATTCATTTTGAAAATATAAGCAACACTTGAACACAGAACTTGACGCGACACGGACTAGTATATGTATAAATGAAGCGAGATACGGAAATTGTAAATCCAATTTTATTTTATATAAAGGTTGAGATGTGGTACGGGACGGGCAATGGAATATATCAGATATGTACCACATATGTTTCATCACCTTACATCTTGGAAACGAGCCGTTTTCGGTAAAATTGTTATCGACACATATTATCTTATATTTATGCAAGGAATATCATACTAAATTTTTTCGCAATGTTAACGATACACCCTGTATATTATATATATATATATATATATATATCCAAATATATATATATATACAATAACTAAAAAATAATATATATATATATATATATATATATATATATATATATATATATATATATATATATATATATATATATATATATATATATATATATATATATATATATATATCCAAAGCCTATGCCAGGCCAGATGGTCTGAACAACACAAGTGCATCAGAGTGTTTAAGGAGCATTTTGCGAACGATGCAATCATTAGAAACCCTTTCATTGAAGGAAACACCGCCACAATAAAAATTGCTTTTCAGTTGCATTCAGCGGCATGTAAGTTGTCATTCATCATGGTTATGACATTGATCGCGAAGTACTCTGTGATGTTAGAGCCAGTTGTAAATGCTCCAATCCAAGACCTTGAATATCGTCAAAACCTCGCAGCACAACATATTGTTGAAATGGTTAGGAGCCATCGGAAAGATGAAGAAAAATCACCCGTGAAGTGTTAAAAGAAACTAATCAAATCGCCGAGCAACTGGGACTTGATCTGAATATACCACGGATTGTTGGTAGGCAGCAGCACTGCAGCAACCATCCAGCAACAAATCCCACGGAGTTCTGGAGAAGATCCTTAATAATTCCGTATCTGGATTCTAAACCTCTTTGGAATTACGGGTTTCTACTGAAAATACACCTGCTTATGCATTGACATATCATCCTTTCCATATGCTACTCATAACAATCGATGAGTTAAAGGAAAGACAGCGTTATTTTATAGTTTTGCCACTTAGAAGGCACAGAAGAAGAGCTAGAACTTTGGTACAGAATTTGGAAGGACAAGAAACTGGGTAGTGAAGTAAAAGATCTTATTGTCTCCCAAGTCTTAAAGGGGACTGAACCTTTCTTTCCGTCAACGAAAAAGGCTTTGATGATACTACTCGCAGCCATGCACCAGCAGTACAGTAGAGCTCTCTTTCAGTACTCTGCGAAGGATCAAGACTTGGCTACAAGTACTATGGAAGACGACAAGTTAAACGGGCTATGATGAGTGTGCACAGAAAATTTGTGTTGACAATTATGATTATTTCATTCAAACAGTAGTTGATAAATTTTGCTGAACCCAAGGAAATTACTTTTTAATAATATCAATTTTACAACTGCTCTATATTGTGAATTTCCATCATCATAGCATATTGGCATTTAAATATTATTGTTTTAATAAAATAACTTTTTTTTAAATATTGGTCATTTAATTATCATACAAATGTCATTTATATTTCTAATGTCTCTTTCTATATATATATATATATATATATATATATATATATATATATATATATATATATATATATATATATAACTATATAATATATATATATATATATATATATATATATAACTTCTATATATATATATATATATATCCATTATATAAATATATATAAAAAAGGTTCTATAAAATTTTAAGCTGTCCCCCTAGCTTGGAAGCTGGC
>JABUQX010103897.1:0-15000 GCA_015478945.1 Trachelipus rathkii
CCTAGAGAGAGATAACATGATTAGCAATTTAAAGAGAATTCTTACTAGCTACAAGTATAAAGAATAAAATATATGAAAAGAAGAGTACCTCAATTAATCAGGTCCGAAAATGCTTAATATAGAAAAAACGCTATTTACTTTAATACAGACATGAGAATAAAATTACTCTTTAAGATAGATATTCTATGTCAATACGTCAAATATTCCAAAATTCTTACAATTGTGATGCAAAAACATTAAGCTTTTCACTAGTATCTGGCGAGAGCCTGTTCCTTTTTGGGTGTGTTTACATTCCTTATCCTAACCTAACACTAATTCCTACCTACACTACCTACCTTCGACTGATGAAGGAGGTGCTGATAAATTATTTTGCCTGCAATGTCACTGATAATTAATTTGATAAACCTTGGCCAATTTTTTCATTGCCTCGCATGAAAAGATTCTCTTCTGTAGGCAGCATCTCATGTTTGTTTTCGTAGAGCCTCATCTTTCTTTCACATATTGTAAATTTGAATTACTTTGCTCCTTGATGAGACTGTCTCTTTCAGTTTTTACGATGAGGTTGCCTGGTGTGATTTTTTTTTGAAGGTGAATGAGATGTCATACAATTTCAGCCATCAAAGTCTAAGTCTAACATATCCAAACCTCTTCATCTTCAAGTAGGTTTATTTGCTGATTAAAGCCCACCATCTTGTTCACTTATTTCAGTGGGCTTGTTGCCAGGGGTTGCAGATAAAACGGGCTTCTTCCACTTCTCTGTCTCTTTTATTTATTTTTTTTTGTCAAGCGAGCATGCTCCTCGGTTATTATGCCATTTAAATGCATTCTTAGAAGTGGTTCACCTCGTAGTGTCATTCTTGTGGGGTTTCAGCAGGCTTAAGGAATTCCTTATTAGTACCTTTTATGTTATTTATTTTTTTTTAGCAATTCACCGCTGCTCACGGGCAGAACCTTATTCAATGAGTGGGTGTTGAACGCTTCACCCTCTAGCGAATATTACGCAGATGAGCACATGACGCAGGCTTTAAAGTGAGGGAAAATTTAATATTTGTGTAGGAAACACAGATGATTGGAAGAGAATTTCGCAGAGGAGAGTGTGGCATGGAAAGAGAAGATAGCACGCATAGCGAACCTAAGTCTGAGTACTACATAACACATAGACTCATGTGCCAACACATCAGCAACCTTGTGCTACGAGGTCGTAAAGGTTGTGGTATTTCTGTCGAGTTGGATATGTGTCCTCTCGGCTACTGGCCTCTTTATCAGTAGCTATAAAAGGGTATATTGAAGCATCTGTCAACATCGCGCCGCAAATATAAAGGGTCAGTGATACTAGAAAGTACAGTGAAGTTTATTCAGTTCTTCTTTGCCTTTTGACTTCGACCCTATCCTTAATAAAGCTCGGATGAAACCGAGCCCTCTTCGCCGTCCCACGATATGAGAGCAGTTACTCATACAAGGTGCGGATGAGACCTTGTATTATGGTGGAGTAATGAGAAGAGGACAAAAAGTCTCTCAGTCTCGCAGTCTAAACAAATCCCAGTTTCTTTGAGGTCCGCCCTTACATAGATTCTGATTTTGAGGTTTTCAAAACATTTTTTTGTTTATGTTTAAGGCCTAAGGATGTTTTTATTTATTTGTCAGACAGGAGAGACGAGAGTAATCGGTCAATATTAAAGTAAGGATGAATTTGTTTAGAAATCCTTTCTTATGCGTGTAGATGTGCTTTGATTTCCGCTTTTCATTTAGTAAATGAAAAAACCTTGACGGCTTTTTTTTGTAGATGTTAATGAGATAACCTTGGGGAAAAAAATAATCTCATATTTCTGCCATTTTTTATTGAAGTATATAAGACTTGGTGTCTTTCATATCAATATGTGTACATTTCCTCTCTCCTATACATACTTTTGTAATCTTTCACACGACTTTAACGTCTTTACGACAGTGTACATATTAAATCTTCAACTTTGTTTTATATTACTAAAGTTTTTTATTTAGGGACCATACATAACTTTGTTTCACTGTCCCCCGATGCTCCCTCTGTATAGATGCATTATTTGTCTTTTCAATATTATGCATCACATTAAAAGGGAATAGATCAATTTTAAATTATCAGCTCTTCTTTATTAAATTGGTGGAGGAAGACTATGGTTTTCAGTCTCTAACAAAGTCACTCAATCTTCCTAGCTCTGTCCATTCCCTTTCAAGCAGATAATCTGCTGTCCATCTCCTTATAATATTAACAATATAATTAATGTCCTTGTTTTTCTGGAAAATTTACTTTAAAGCAGGCTTGAGAGTCTTTTTTTTTTATTTACAGTGTCCATCCTCTATCCAACCCTCTCTTATCTCTATGGATGGTTTCTCTTTCTTTATCTATTATCTTTATCATCCTTAATAGTTCCAAATCCCATTGAGAAGGAAGTAAATGTTGCGTGTCGGTAAAAAGGTTCTTCAGGGATGTATCCCGAACCTTTCCCATTGGGGTGGGGCTAAAATACACAGACACGCCACATAGTTGAAACATAGCAATAACTGGGGAAAAAGCTTTGCCTATTTTATTTTGAAAAATATTAATTGCAACCATTGTAATTAGAATAATCCAAACAAGTAAGATAATTTTGAATGCATACTTAACTAATATAATTAAAATATAATAGAATTAATAATGATATTTTTGTTTTAATATTAATTAATTTTTGTTATATATATATATAAATACTTTTTAATGGATTTATAAGATCTTATAAGTGTTATCTAGAATTCTTCTCTTTCGGTTATGCATTTGATTTCTTATTTCATTTTCATGTCCAATTAAATTATATCAAGTTTATAGAGTTAAAAATTTTATTTAATTTAGTGACTATATGAGAAGCAAATAGAAAAAGAGAACGCACAAATAAACTCAAAAAAAGAGACATACACTTTAATCATGTACACACTTCATTTATTCTCTCGTTTACTATCATCTTCTTCACATTGTCGTAGTGTGTTGTGACTATACACTAATTTATCTTGATATAATGTAAACAGATGTCAGTCAAATCAACCCACCAAAACACCTTCTGTACGGTCATTTAATAACCCCATTATTCTGAATTATAACTTAAGCAACTTTGAGTTTTTTATTACATTGTGTTCTCGACTTAAACCTTTAACTGTTAACTCATTCTTCAAAATGTTTTTAGAATGTAGAATATTTATTATTGTCAATATTAACTTAGGTTTTATTCAACTCTGATTCTTCAACACATCAGTTCATAAATTGTTACTCAAAATAAACAAAAAATTAATGTAAACTCATTCCTTTCCTTTATATAATTTTATTTACACTTTCTGTCCTTTTAATATAAAAGGAATAATATTCAGAATCTTTATGTACAATTCTGTCCTTCTAATATATTAGTTCCTAAGGTCCTTTACTTTTACGTAGTGGGAACGACAGGGTTAGTAGTACTATTTTCCCCCTCCGGGGAGGGTCTCCCAAATAAGAAATATTTCTTATTTAGGAATTTTTTGAAATATAATTCTATAATAATAAATTATTTATTGTAGGGTGTCGACGGGGGTTCGTCGCTACATTAATCACCTACGGGGTATAATGGAAAAACTCGTCTCCCCACCTCTGTCCCCCGTCGGCTCGATGAGGAATCTTTTAATTTTTTTAGTAATTTTTTTAATTTTTTTTTATAAGTTTTTTTTTAATATTTATTATATAATTTTAATTACATATTTGTAATAACTTTAATATACGTACTTTGATTCCAAATATTGATAATTATAGGTTTTTCTAATGTTAAGTGCTCGTATCTTTTTGAGATATTTAATTTATGAAATTTATTTTTTTTTTTTTAACATTTTTGTTATTCTCCGCCCCCTTCCCTTCCACTCCTCACTACCTAATCCCCTCCCCTACTACCCTCACTATCCCCTCCCTCACCTCACTCACCTCACCTACCACCCCCTCGCCACTCCCCCTACCCCTCTACTCCTCACTCCTACTACCCACCTCACATTACAACTCCCATCCGTCTCTACTTACCGCTGGTCTCTCTCACTCGTCCCCTCTCTGCCTTTTCTCGGTCCAGGTGGCGTCCTACTTCGCGCGCCGCACTATCATCTCTCACCGCGACGTGCTCTCACCCTCTCTCTGGAGACACCCTGCTCGACCTCCGTAACTCGACTTCTCACGACATTCCTATCTCTGAGGTCGGATCTCACTCCTCGCACCTCCACGTTACCTTCTGGTAACCCACTCGCTACCACCCCCCGCCCGGGTCTCGAGCACTGGCTCTCCGTAAACAGAAGCCATCGAAATAACTGGTCGAAAAGCAAAGCATCGAAAAAGAATTGTGCGATGAGACCTGATGTACACAATTGATGTACGCCGATGAAGCCGGTTACCAACGACGGAGAAAACTACTGTTTCTCCCTGTTAATCAATCAAGAGAACACATAAATAGCTTTAATTATGTTTTATTGGAATACCAGCTGAATAGTAAACGCCAAAATACCCAACTCTCCCTCAATCCCCTCCCTCATCACATCACTCCCTCTGCAAAGCAACTCATTTTCCTCCCGCGCATTCCTTACTCCCCACCTTCTCTCACTATCTCACCTCCTCCACCGCCTCCCCCACCCCGCGTCTCTCCACTATCTCTCACCACACACCGCACTCCTCGAACGACCATCCTCCCCACGACTCTTCACCGCCACCACCACATCTCTTCACCTCGCCATCTCACCTCCACCTCACACAATCACTACTTCCGACTCAACACTCTCCCTACCTTCATCCGCTCTCTACCTGCAATCACATCCCACCCCCAGGACCCGGATCAGGAAAGACACGCTCCAACCGCCTCCTCTTACCTCGTGCACGTGCTAAGTGGGTAGTCGAACTATTCGAGAGTCGAACGCTACTCGTCCACCCTCCTTAATCAATCTCTATATACCCCAGCACATCTCTCACTCCTACCCGGCACCCACAAACCACCTCCCATCCCACTCCCCCTCTCCCCCCTTCCGCAATCCGCCGCGGCTTCGCCCTCTCCGGCGCCCCGCGCCTTTTCGACTAACTGTCACACAACGCCACAAAACATCACACATCTCTCTCTCTCCCTCAGCTCCATCCCAACATCTGCACGCACCAATCTACCCTTCAATTTCTCCCCCCTCCCCACCCCCCTCGCTCACGCATCCTGCTCGACCCGCCTATCTCTCCACTGTACGCGCCCTCGTCTACTACGAGCTCTCCCTCTATCTCCCCTGCCGCATCCACTTTCTCTCACAGCCTCCCTCACCATCCTCGCTCTCCACTCCTCCCTCCCCACCCCGGCGCATCCACGCCGACTGCACGCACCAACCTAATACACACCTCCCATCGGCTCTACACCTCCATCCTCGCTCTACTCCATCTTCTCACTCGCCTCCCTACGACCTCTCGCTCTCCTTCCACCCTCACCGCACACACTACTACTCCACTCCCTACCTCGCGCCTACCACCCTCGACTCTCACCCTCATCCCCTCACGCTCCTTCCTCCACTCACTCTCCTCTCCTCTCGACTACTACCTCGCCTCCTACCAATTCTCCTTAACTACACATACCCCTCTCTCCTCGCTCTCACCACGTTCCTCTCTCTCCACACCCCACCCTCCGCCTCGACATCTAATTACCCCCTATGCTCTAACCCACACTCCTTCTCTCTCTCTCTCTTCTACATCCTAAACACACGCGACATCTCACGCCATCTCTCTACGAACTTCCTCACAACATTACCATGCGCTACCGATCTTCTACGCTACTGACACACACTTCCACAACGGCCCCAACGGCCCCCCACTCAACTACACCACTCAATCACTACCCCCTATTTGTCCGTGCCTTCACTACACTTTTATGTAATCCCCCCCCCCCTGTCGCCAGCCGACGCACTCCCACGGCCAAGACCCTCGGACCGATCGCCATTCTCCCCTACTCCCCCCCCGCCAGAACCGCACTTCCAGCACGCTCCCCACTCTCGAGCCCTCATCGTTCTCTCTCTCCGCACCTCCCTCGCTTAGCCCGCTCTCAACTCTCATCTGAATCCCCCTTCACGCACTCTCTGCTCCCACACTCACCACGCAGCCGCGCTCACACCACAGAACGCTTAGCTGTTACCCCAGCCGCCATCTTCTCACGACTTCCTACATTTCTCGCCAACCCGATCGCAGCTCTTGACAAACAACAATCTCATCCACCTCTACCCCCGAATACGAACGCGCCTCAACTCTCTACCTACTAGCTACCCTCCATGACACCCCCTCTACTCTCTCTCACTCTCTCTCTCTCTCTCACTCACTCTCCAGCTCTCGCCCATCACCATCCTTCTCACCTCCCTGACCAATCCCTTTCCAGCTCACGAGCCACCCTCGCTTACACACGCTCTTTCCGCCACACACATCACCCTCTCTTCTCTCTGACTCTCTTACCCACTCACCTCGCACCCCACACTCATCCAACCCTCCTCTTCACTCCTCTACTCTCTCACGCCCCGCTTCGTACCCCTGCACGGCTAAAGGTCCTCAGACGCAGCGCACGCGGCAGGCGCCACGCGCGCACACACAACAAGAGACCAAAACACCCCCCCCCCCGCTACCTGCCCCATTATCTTGACGTTCAAGCCTAACTACTCCCCGGATAACCCGACTTAACTTTTCCGGCTTTCATTTCTTCTTAAATCCGCGGCTTTGGCAGACTCTACACTCCCCTTGTCCACACCCCCGTCACTACCCTCCTCCCAACCAGCTACGTAGATAGACCTTTTGCGATCTTTATTGTCACATCTATCCACCGAGCTCTCCGCCGCTGAAATTGTCTGTCGCTCCGTATCTATACCCCCTCTCCAATTAGAGCACCTCCAATTACAACTTATCCAGCTTAAACCACCTCTATCCAAAACCTCTTTGACAACTAAAAGCTAATCTCAAAATTACTTTTTTGCACATTGAACCTTGCTCATCCAACTCCTTTTGTCCCACAAGTCATTGAAAACTTCTCAAAATCCACTTGAACTCATTATCTCTTTTCTTTTTTTTTCAGTTTCTTCGAGACTCGGAAATCCCCGACCGTAAAAAGTGAAAATTCTTATACCTGTATGGATACAACAAAAAGGGACCATTCAATCAACAGCCACTACGTTTTCGCGCAATATGCGCTGAAACTCAGTAAGGCTGCGAAGAGCGCGGTGAGCACGAATGCCAATACACGACTCCCCATTTTTCATAAAAAGTGAGCAAAACCTCCCTACGACTATCTCAGGGGTGCCCGCAGACAAACCTATCGATGTTTTACTTTCCGATTATATTATCGATACACTTCGATAACATTTTTACTTTTTACGCACTAATGCGACCTACGTTTTTTTTTGATTATTATCGTGAATCTCGAAGCTTTTTCCCGACAATGATCTTATCTCTCTCCTCTTTTAACCTTAGCACTATTTTTTCTGCGCTGAACTAAACTGAATATACCGTCTCTAACTTTTTTTAACCAGTACTACCTATCATATCTATACTACTACTACATACCCTATATATACCTTATATCTATACTACCTTATCCCTACTACTCATAATACTACTCATATATACCTACTACCTACCCTCCACCTCTCATACTACTATACTATTATAATACCCTCCACCTACATCACTCCACTACCCTCCTCACCCTACCCCACCCACTTACCTATACCCTCCCCCGACAGCTTTGCACATACTAACAGTGGTACTCCGACCTCAGTTGATTGTACACCTTCCTGCACTCTTGTATAGTTACATACGCACTCCCCCGATTCATTTTTAATTATTACCTCCTACTCCAGTCGTCGTGATATACTACCGAATTATGATTCTCCCAGACCAACCTTTTAACAACTATAAATAGCTTCTAAGAAAACGAGTTCACCATCACTATCATAACTACTATATACTCTCCTACTATACCTACTATCACTATACTACTACCCCCCATCACCTAACCTATATATAACTATACCTCATACCAATCTATTATACATCACCTACCTCTCTCATTATACCCCCCCCCTCCCCTCCCACTCACTCCCCACCCCTACCTACCCTACCCACAATACCACTCCCACCTTACTACTACCCCTTCTCCCATAACTTCTCTACCTATCACCTACCCTCACTATCACTACTACTCATCTATATCACTAACCCCCTACCCCACTCCACTACCCCTACTCACCCTCACCTACCTCCTACTTCCCCCCCCCCCCTACCCCTCCCACTCAATCCCACCTACCCCTAACTACCCTCCCTCATACCCCCCTCCCACCCCTATCATCCATACTACCCCACCCCTCCCCTCTCCCTCATACCCCTCATCCCCCTACTACCCCCCCTCATCAGAGCCGCTGTCTCAACAAATGCGTACCCCAACCACACTCCTGCCCCCTGCCTTCTTGTTTTCATCCTCCTCCGTGCTACCCCACTTACTCGTACCACCACCGACTGCGCAGCGCCAGATCACCCCTCCCTCTGCTTTGCAAGAGCACGCCCACCCGGTTTCTGTCTTCACATACCTATTCCCGGCACCCCCTGGACCCCAGCACCCGCCACGCCCGACCCCGCTCCCCGGCCAAACGACGATCCCTCACGAAGCCGGAGTCTCGATCCAACACCCCGCCCCAGCCACCCCCACCTGCACCGGCCATCCTCGCGCCCCGCCCATAAAAGAGACTTCTGACACCGACCGACTCGCGCCCACGCCTTCACCCCGCCCCACGATCACCAGCACGCTCTGACACGACGCTCTCTCCTCGCCTCCACCCACCACACCGCACCCCCACCCGCTACATTCGCACTCTCGCCAAATTGGCACCAATCGACCAGCCCCAATGTCGGCGCCCCACCCCCCGCCCCACTCCAACATCGAACTTCTTCCGTGTCGTCTTGGCGAACACCCATCTCGCGCCCCCCCCTCCTACTCGCCGTCTCTCAGCTCGTCTCTCTGGCACCTCGCGCCCGCCCGCCGCATCATCCCTCCCTCTCTCGCCACACCCCACCCCCCCCTCCTCTCGCCGACACATCGATCTCCTTATACCAATACCCTCGTTCAATCTCCCACCGCTCCTTCTCCTCCAACCTCTCGCTCCACCATCCACTCGCTCATCCCCCCCCAACCCTACACCCACCTTCCCCGCTCACTACCCGACCCTTCTCCACACCAGTGCCTTACGTCCCCACCACCCTCTCCCACTTCCCCTTCGCCCCCAGCCCCCTCGTACTCACCTCACCCCTCCACCGTCTCCACTCCCACCCCTCTCTCCGTCCCCGCATCCCACCACGCTACCACCACCTCGCACACTCCCTCAACACCAACGCATCCATTCACACCCCCGTCTTTCTCACTCGCCACCACACGCTCGCCCCCACTACTCACCCTACTACTACCCTCACCCCCCCTACTCATACCCTCACCCCTACTCCCCACTACCCCCACTCATACCCTACCCCCCCCCCCTCAACTACTACCTCACTCATCCCCCCTCCACCCTACCTCACCCTCTACCCCCCCCTCACCCTCACCCCTCATACTCACCTCATCTCCTACCTCTACTCACACCCTACCCCTACCCTACTCACCCCCTATACTACTACCTCCTCACCTCACTACCCCCTCCCCTACCCCCCACCTACCCCTATCACCTACTACCTACCCCACTCCACCCATATTACCACTTCTATACTATACCTAACTCTCACCTCCCCTGCACCCCGTCCTCTTATGCCCGCGCCCCACTCGTGCACTCATACTGCTCCTACCTTCTCCACCCGCACTACACGTTCCTCCCCCCCACACTACTCACACTCAGTCATCCCTTCACCTTTCATTTCTACGTCACTCTCTCCTCTTTCACCTCCAAACTCTCCTTCAATCCCCCCACTTACCACCTCACCCCTTCTACATACTTTACGATATGCATTATTCCCCATTTATACCACTTAGTGCATACTATCACTATATTTTCTTTTTGTCACATCAAACCCTTATGCAACTAAAACTATCTCTAACTTTCTCTCTCTTCATTTACTCTTTTTACCCCTTTATCATCTCATACCCTCTCCCTACTCCCTCCTCCTCCCCTATACCTTATTATCTCAACGATTACCCTACTACCCCACCCCAGACATAATAAGGTGAACTTGAGTATCCATGACTTTATCACTTAACATCTCTTCCTCTTTACATTTGCCTCACCCTAAGAAATACGATTATTTTTAATATTTTTATCATATAGTATCTCATATCAATACGAATTATGTTGGTCTATCTTTTAGAATATTTCTTCATTTTTTTTATCTTTTATCAGCCACTCTCTCTTGAGTAGATAAAAGAAAGCAAGTGAGAAGGACCATGTAACTTTGTTTAAATTCTATTTTATATTATTATTATTATTATTATTATTATATATTATTATTATTATTATTATTATATAATTTTTTTATTATTATTATTATTATTACTTATTATTATTATTATTATTATTATTATATATTATTCTTCATTATTATTATTATTATTATTATTATATCATTATTATTATTACTTATCCTACTATTATTCCCATATTCACACATGTTACCACCATTTGCGACGCCCCTCGTTTCCACACAGGGGTACTAAGGCTCATTCCCTCTGTCCCGGCACTCTCGATTCTTCCTTGTGGATCTTGGACTCCCAGGCTTATGGCTGTGGTCCTCTCTCTTTCCCACCCCCTTCCCCCTGTTCTGCCTCTCACCCTCCTTTCTATCCTCTTCTGTGCTTCCTGTCAATACGTTCATTTATTCAATTTTATTCTCCATCACTTTAAAGCTTGTGTCTGTGTTCAGCTGAGAAATTTGAGTTAGAGTGGGATTATACGTTTTTATTCTCGACGCTTTAAATTATTTTACACTTGTTTATTGACTAGGGCTCTGCCTATGTGGGGTGGTAAATGGTAATAACTGAAAAAAAGTATTATTATTGTATAAAAGTGCGCTTTAAATTTGCAAATTAACAACGTAGATAACTTTCAGTGTTACAATGATGAGATTTCTTTGCGTGTGCGTTAAAAATATGCGTAACACGCTAGTAGTAATCGACAGAGGTTTGACATTTTAAGTTAAAAAAAATCACGGAAGAAAGCAAGAGACTGATTCCGGTATTATTACTTGCCGGTCTGCAACAAAACTGTTGACATTATGCGTTCGTAAAACCCTTCCAAACACTTTTTTTTAACAGTTCACGTATTTGTGGTGTATTTAATGGAGATGTACTTTTATTGATGAGAAGATGAACAAACTTTAATGTGTTTAAGTTAGGAAGAGAAAGGCACAACGGGAGGAGTGAGGTGTTAAATCTAGTTTCCTCATTGCCAGTGTCACGATATATATGTCAATTTTATAAACGTGAAATAAGAGAAGGGAATGAAAGTATTTTCCCAAAGGATAAGCAATTTTTTTTGCCCAGAAGGAAATGCATGTCGTTTCTTCGCGAAAGATGGAATAAAGGCTTTGTTTCCAGTCGTGGATAAACGTTCTTTATATATATTTAAGAAGTGATAAACGTTACTTTTTCGATAGATAGAATAGACGTCCATTTTAATATATAGTCAGAGATAAACTTTTTTCCATGTCTTTCGCAAGAATCTAATGAATGTCATTTCTTTCCAGCAATATATATATATATTATATATACTATATATATATATATATATTATTTTATATTTATATATATACTGTAATGAATTACATTTATTATAGACATCTAAGTATAACAAGCTAAATAAACGAATCTTTACATTTATACCGTACTATATATATTATACTATATACCTAATAATAATAATATAATTATATATATATATAATTATACTATATATACATATATATATATATAATATTTATTATATATATATATATTATATTAAAAATATATATATACTATATATATATATATATATTATATCTATATAATATATAGTATTATATATATATATATACCAATACCCTACTCCTATATATATATATAATATATATTATCATATATAATATAAATATATAATATATATACATATATCAATAATATAATATATATATATATAATCTTACCTATATACATATATATACATATATCAATTATATATATATATATATATATTATACAATAGGTATGTGTAGTAGATAGATGTGTGATGTAAAATAAAACTTATGTAATTCAATGTTGTCTTGATACAGAATAATAGAGTAAATAATAGATCAATGAAACTTAGCAAATAAATAAAATATATACTAAATAATAAAGGAATATATATAGATGATAGATTAATATAGTATTACAAGTAAATGTTTAAAAATAATTGGACTTATCATGAGCAAAACAACTTATATGAGAATTTAAATATAGATATATTAGATATATATATAATTTATTTAAAATTTATAAGTACATTATATTAAAATAACATAAGAAATTTACACAATTGCAAAAGTAAATGCGCGCTATATATAATATATATATATATATATCATATAATAATACTAATATATATAATATATACTATATATATATATATAATATATAATATATAATAATATATATATAATATATAATTATTTAACTTATATATATATATAATATATCATTCTATATAATATTATAACTATATACTATCATATATATAATATATATATATATATATTATACTACTATATATATATATACACATATTATATACCATTAATTTTTTCTAATGGGAGAATATTCAAACAGAAAGTACTTTCAACCCGGGGTTATGATCCACTGTAGATGGGCGGAGCACCGAACTAATTCGCAGCGAGACCACCAGCGATTTCATAAAAGAAATGTATCGCATGAGCAATTGATTCTGCAAAATTTAAAAAATTAATAAACGAACAGTGAAATAAATAATGAAAAATTAATAACGATTAATACTGTAAACTTATTTTCTCTTTCTGGATTCTTCTCACACTATTCCCTCATCCCAGTTTTCCTTCTCATAGTTTTATCTGTGCCGTGACGGTTGCACGATAGATCATATTATGGTTTCTCCGCCAAGAATCTCTTTGCATTTCATGTATATTTCACATCTTTAAAGATCTTCTACGGTTGTTCTCAATTCAATTAAAATATTATTGCACCGATTGACTCAAATCGAACAATCTTCAACTGATTTCAAATCTATTAATCTTTTTGCTTCTAGAGTTGCTCGGTAAATGGAATTTTGTACTCTTATCTGAGTCGAACTATGTAGATTTACCATACCCCCTGGATTTTCCCTCTTTTTGCATCTTGAGTTGCACTCGATTTGTTTTCTACATTTATTTTTGTTTGATTTTGATAATTTTTCCAGTGGGACACTCCAATCCTTGGAAACTCTTCAACTCTTTAAAAGATTCACATTTTATAACTCCAAAAATTTTCTTCTTTTAACCCACTTTCCGTTTACCTAATGAATACCAAACATATTTGGTCTGCAATATAATACAAGTTATCTTTCAAGCGCACAATGGTCTCCATGGTTTCTAAGTGACTCAAAAGAAGTAAGGAAGTTTGTTCAAGTTGAGAGAAACTTTTCTTCTTCAGATTACCTCACTCCGTATTAAGTAATGTTTAAGATTTTATATGGGCATACAAGATTTTAATAATAAGGTGATTGATAAATTTGCTCAATCAAAAGAAAGAAAGAGCGGACTTTCTTTTAAATAAAATTGTAAAGGTAAGTTACATAAAATTGTTAAATTAATGTTAAAATTTTTTTCTTCTTTGTTGTTCAAATGCTTTAAAATCATGCAAATGCCTTTTTTTTTGTGAAACACAACGCCGCACTCACGCGCACACATTTATATATATATATATATAATATATAATATTATATATATTATATTATATATATATATATTTATATATTATATAATAATATAATATATATATATATATATATACTATATATATAGAAATTTATAAGTGGTTGACTCCGTTAAAATTAGGTTAGGTTAATTTAGGTTTAAGTTTGGTTAGGTTAGGTTGTTAGGTTTAGGTTAGGTTAGGTTAGGTGAAATTAGGTTAGGTTACCCAAAAATTTAATGTATTTACCCTAAAATTTATTAAATTCGAAATACATTAAATATTGATTTTCGCTCCTGGAGTCAACCACTTATAAATAGCATATATATATTATATATATTTATATATATATATATATATTATATATATATTTATACTATATATATATGATATTATATATATATTATATATATATATATATATTTATATATATTGTGTGTGTGTGAGTAAAATGCAAAATGCAACTACTACAATTTTTTTAGGACGAGCCGCTCCTGATATATATATATATATCATATATATATATATTATATATATATTATATATATATATATATAGATATTATTTATTATATATAATATATAATATCTATATAATATTATATATCAAAAAAAAAACAATTTTTTTTATTTTTTAAGGAGTACTATTGCAAACACTCGAACTCCGAAATTATGATAATTAATTTAAAACCACTATATTTAATTAGAAGGGGGAATATTTAAAAAACACAAACTAAATTAAAATGACTGTGCTGACGTTTCACCCAACAATACATGTTGGCCTCTTCGGAGCAAGAAGAAGACTGAATTGATTTTCCACAATTTTTTAAACTAAATAAATGCGAATGCGACAATACAAGGAACAATTAAAAAACAACTATAATGTATTCTTTCTATGCACCTATGTATTGAAGAATGTTGCCGGGGGTACGATGAGTAAGCATTTTTTTATTTAAAGTGGATTCAATAAACTTGATTGTAGTTTTGTCAAAATCAAAAAATCCTGATGAAATATTATAGTTAGGAATAATGTTGATAAAATAAGCTTCTATAAGTCTATTAAGTTCTTTTGATTTGGAGGT
>JABUQX010103897.1:25000-27482 GCA_015478945.1 Trachelipus rathkii
GGGCATATAGCATCAAAGTGTAGAACTAAATTGTCAAGAAACGAACCTGAAGAAAATAGCAATCACGTGGTTTTATCTGCGAACACCGATGAAAATGTCTCCGTGAAATGGTGTTTAGATAGCGGATCAACTGCGCATATGTGTTCAAAAGATAAGTATTTTACCGAATTAAGTACTACTAAAGATATGAAAATTAGGTTAGCAGACTCATCTGAAACTTTTATAAATGGTACAGGCAGTATTAATATAAAAAGTCAACTAGGAAGAGAAATTAAAAACGTTAATATAAATGAAGCTCTTTACGTGCCAAATTTACATACTAATTTACTATCTGTCTCAAAAATGACCGATAAAGGATGCAAAGTTGTATTTTCACAGGATAATGCAAAAATATATGGTAAAGACGGAAAACTTTTATTGATAGCGAATAGAAAAAGTAACCTATATTATTTGCAAGAAAAAGCTTCAGTAGCGTCTGAAATTAAATCTTCTGATATAGAGATTTGGCATCGCAGATTTGGTCATTTAAATATTAAAGATTTGAAAAGTTTAAGAAATAAACATTTGGTGCACGGATTAAACTTTAAAACTTCTGATATGCCTAACTGTGAAACATGCGTAAAAAATAAAATGACTCAATTGCCTTTTAAAAAGTCTCATCGCGAAAGTACAAAACTTTTGGAAATTGTTCATTCCGATATATGTGGACCGTTTCGAATTCCATCACTCGGAAATCATAAATATTTTATCACTTTCATAGATGATAAAAGTAGATATACTGTTGTAAAATTCCTGAAGAATAAAAGTGAAGCTTTGGAAAAATTTAAAGAATATAAATTATTCGTAGAAAATCAGTCGGGTGAAAAAATAAAATATTTTCAAACTGATAATGCTTCAGAATTTCTTTCTCATGATTTTTCAAAATTTCTAAGTGAGAATGGCATTGGAAGAAGACTTAGTGTTCCATACACGGCTCAACAAAATGGAATTTCTGAGCGCCAAAACAGAACGTACGTTGAAATGGCAAGATGTCTCCTCAGTGAATCGAACCTACCACATAAATTCTGGGCAGAAGCTATTTTAGCTGCAAATTATTTACGTAATAGATGCCCCTCCAGTGCTTTAAATGGAAGTGTACCTGTTAATATATGGACTGGAAAGCGATGCACAGTTTCGCACTTACGCATTTTTGGTACGAAAGTTTATTTTATGAATAAAACACCGGGAATGAGTAAATTACAACAAAGATCCAGGCCAGGAATTTTGCTTGGATATTCAGAAGAGAGTAAGGCATATAGAATATGGTCTGAAGAAGAAAAAAGACTTTTTATAGCTCGGGACGTAAATTTTCCACGAGAAAATTGTACACAGAACATTATTTCCGGATCTGAGGAGGGTGATGAAATAATGGAAATAGTCCCTCTAATGACTCTTAAAAATGATCCTGAAGAAGATCCTGAAGATGCTATAGACAGCATCGATTCAGAGGATGATGCTACATTTGCTCCTCGAGGACGAGGGAGACCGAAGATAATGCGAACTGGTCAACGTGGACGTCCAAAGAAAATTTATCAACCTGCTTCAAAAGATGGTGAAAAAGAAGATAGAGAAGAATCAGAAGAAAAAGATGAGAATCCGAAAAAAGCTATTGCCACAAAAGTAACTGAAACAACTACCATGGCAGTAGATGGAGGATCAGTCATCTCTCTCACAGATGCATTAAATAGTCCTGCCTCTTGTCAATGGAAAGATGCGATTGAAAAAGAATATACATCGCTTCTGCGAAATAAGACATGGACAATAGAAGAGAGACCATCAAATTGCAGAATATTGGGTTCAAAAATGTTGCTACGTAATAAATTTAAAGCGAACGGGGCTCTTGATAAAAGAAAGGCACGCCTTGTAGCCCAAGGTTTTTCACAAAGACCAGGTATCGATTATTATGAGACATTTTCTCCCGTTATACGTCTTAGTTCTCTTAGAACTATTGTTGCACTTGCAGCTGAAAGGGGTATGACTATACATCAAATGGATGTGGAGACTGCGTATTTAAATGGTGAACTAAGAGAGACCATATATATGGAAGTACCAGATCTATTAGAAGAATCATTAAGGAGATTAAGAAATGATGAAGATCACCTCATAAAGGAAGAAGCTTCAAATATGCTAAAACAACTTCGTTACCGTGAAAATAAAGTGTGTAAACTGAATAAAGCTCTTTATGGACTGAAACAATCTGGTCGGATGTGGTACAATAAACTTCATCAAAGTCTCTTAAATCTTGATTTCAAACCCACAGATGCTGATCCATGTGTTTATATGTGCGGAAATGTTAACGATCTCATTATCATTGGCGTATATGTGGATGATTTGATACTGGCATCCAAAAATATAATCTTGTTAGAAAAAATAAAAGAAAGACTCTTAGAACAATTCCGAATGAAAGATATGGGGCCTATTGAGAACTGTCTAGGTATAGAGT
>JABUQX010103898.1:0-10000 GCA_015478945.1 Trachelipus rathkii
TTTAGAAAGAGATACTAAAACCTTTGGAAATAACCAAAGTTTATCTATCTATATTATAAATATAAATAAAAAATCAATACATGATAATCAATGGGTATATATAATAATAAAAATATTGTAATGATAATAATATTAACAGTATAATTGAGTTAAGTTGAGAAGCAGTTTCTATTCATTAATAATAATAACTGTTAATAATAAGAATTAATGACCAATAATAAAATAATATAATAGTAATAATAAAATAATAAAAAATAGTAATAATAAATAATAAAAACAATATAATAATAATTACCCGTTGGCATCATCAAAAATTAATAAAGTTTTATATAATTACTATGCTTTTATTTTTAAAAAATTAAATATAAGTTTGTTGTTGCAATATAAGGCCCAAGTTTACAATTAAATTTTACTCTGAAACAAAAAATTTACTTTAAATAAAGCTGGTAATTCACAAAAAACATTAAAAAATAAATAAAAATATAGGGTTACTATAGATACCCTTCCCTCTCATGAGGTGGAAACATACAGGTTTCAAAAAAGCGGACCCCAATCGCGAGGTAGATAGGCAACTTATATCAGGCGAAGCATGAATTATAAGAAGACGGAGGAGAAGACAGACACAGAAGAGGAAACTTTCATCTAGAGGAACCGTCAGGAGGGAAAAAGGTAAATATCAAGGAGGTAAAGCAAAATTAAGGACAGGAGGTAAATCAGGAGAGGAGAAGACAAGCAAGGCATGTGATGGAAAAGAAGAAGAAGTTAGTGGCGTAATAGACAGGACTATAGAAGTAACAACAGAAAGTGGAACTGTAGTAGTGACCACAACAGCCTCGTGTAAGGAGAGAAAGACACAGGAACAATTCGTGAAGGAAAAGATAGAAACAAGGAGGAGAGCCAATTCAGAATCATCAAGGACAAAAGAATTATCGAGCAAACGATTATCAGAAAGATCAGAATGCGAAGATGTCAAGGAAAGCAGGTTTACTACGTTCAACCGAAACAATTTTCAACACGATCATTTGGAATTGTGAAAAAATGAGTCGGCGACGAAGAACAGGATAAGGACCAGTAATAAGAAGTGTTTGTAAAGGAAAACGATGATGATGACTTTTAATACAATGGGGGAGCAAAACTAAATTCTGTAAATTAACACAGTAGTTGGGAACGACAGGGAAAGGAAAAAAAAGAAAGAAACAAAGAATGAAGCTTAGGAGATAAAGAAGAATAATTCCGGAAAACTGAAAGTATCCAATAGACAGACGAGGAAAAAAATTCACCAAGGAAGACGCAAGGTGAACCATAAACTAGTTCAGCCATTTACAGAAGATTCAATTTTCCTTAACCGTACGGCCAAGCGAGGGCCAGGAGGTGGATGTTCCACCTCCGTGTTGCGGATTAGGGCGCAAGCGCAAGCAGCCTTAACTGGCGCATGAAGGCGCTCACATGAAGAATTCCTTGAAGGGTGAATAAGTACTGGAATGGATTCTCAAGTTCCAAGTAAGAGATAAAAACATCAACCGCGACAGGATGAGCACGAAATTGGGGCATTGTCAGTTACAATAGAAGAAGGAACACCAAAACGAGCTACCCAATTAGTAAGAAATGCCGTAGCAATATTTTCCGCAGTAGGAGAAGAAAGAGGAACAACTTCAGGCCAACGAGTATACCTGTCAACCATAGTCAATAAATAAGTACACCCACGCGAAGGCGGAAGAGGGCCGCAAAGATCAAGATGAAGACGATCAAAACGACAAGAGGGTAAAGGAAATGAACCTAAAGGAGGTTTAGTATGTCTATGAACTTTGGTTTTTTGACAAGCAATACATGAACGAGCCCAAAACGAGATGTCAGTATGCATGTTAGGCCAAAAAAAACGAGAAGATAAAAGTTTTTGAGAACCACGAATACCAGGATGAGAAAGAGAATGAAGGGTAAGAAAAACCTGTTTTCGAAAAGCAGAAGGAACAAAAGGACGAACTCTGCCAGTAGAAATGTCACAAATTAAAGGTAAGAATCAGGTAAAGAAAGAGTTTGAAGTTTTATAGAAGTATCAGCAGGAAGAATAAGATCCTCCCCCATTTGAGCAGCCGACATAGCAGAGTAGTCTAATGTAGGCAAAGGCGTAACCGCATTTACCTGGATACGAGATAAAGCATCAGCACTAGAGTTATCACGACCAGGAATGTGACGAAGATCAGTAGTAAACTGGGCAATAAAATCAAGATGATGAAATTCACGAGGAGAATATAGTGTAAAGAAACAGAAGTAATAGCAGAAGTGAGTGGTTTATGATCCGTGAGAACATAAAACTGACGACCTTCAAGAAAATATCTAAAGTATTTAATCGAAGAATAGACAGCAAATAATTCACGACCAAAAGTACTATAGCGAGTGACAGCAGGAGGAAGTTTCTGAGAATAAAAAGCGAGAGGAAGCCAAGCACCATTTTGCAGTTGCTCTAGTGAAGCTCCCACAGCATAATCACTGGCGTCCACAAATAGGCGGGTTTCAGCACCATGTTCAGGTAAAACAAGTGTGTTATTGACCAATAGAATTTTACTCTGTTCAAAAGCCTGACAAGCAGCATCAGTCCAATTAACCATTGTCGAGCTGCCCCGACGACCTTGAACAAGCAAAGCAGTAACAGGAGCTAATATGGCAGCAGCCTTGGGGAGGAAACGACGATAGAAATTAAGGAGACCAAGATAAGCACGAAGATCTTTCTGAGTGGTAGGAAGAGGATAATTACGAATGGCAGAAACACGATCAGGTAATGGAGAGAGACCAGCAGAAGAAATTTTATGGCCAAGAAAAGTAAGAGAAGCAGCACCTAAAATGCATTTCTCGAAATTTAAACGAAGACCAGCTTGAGATAAACGAGAGAAAACAGTACGAAGATGAGAAAGATGCTCTTCCGGAGAACGAGAAGCAACTAATAGATCATCAATGTAAGCATAAACAAAGGGTAAACCACGTAAAACATGATCTATCAAACGTTGAAAAGTAGCACTGGCATTACGAAGACCAAATGGCATAAAATTATACATGAAATTGCCAAAAGGAGTTGCAATGCAAGTTTTAGGACGATCATCAGGATTAACAGGAATTTGAAGGAAGGCAGATTTTAAATCAAGAGAAGAAAAAATGGTACATCCATTTAGAGAAGTAAAATCATGAAGGTGAGGAATAGAATAAGTATCAGCAACAGTTTTAGAATTTAATAACCTGTAGTCCCCAACAAAACGAAAAGAATCAAGCCCTTTTTTAACAATGTGAAGCGGAGAAGCGTAAGGAGAAGTAGAAGGGGAAACAATACCCTTTTCCAGAAGCATGTCAAATTCAACACGCGCAGCGTTTAACATTTCTGGAGAAAGTCTGCGAGCCTTGCAAACAGGAGGACTACCCTTTGTCTCAATGTAATGCATTACATGGTGAGACGCAGGAGAAAGATTAGAAATAGGTTGGATTAAATCAGAAAATTCAGAATGCAAAAGAGCGTGAAAAGAAGAATAAGAGGAGGAATCAGGAAGATTGATACCATAAATAGAAGAATCGAAAGGAACAGCATTACAAGAAAGAGAAGTAGTGTCATCAAGTAGACGACTATTGGCCATGTCAATAAAGAATATTGAATGACTTAAGAAATCAGCACCAATGATGTTTTGTGTAACATCGGCCAAGAGAAAAGTCCAACGGAAAGAACGACGCAGTCCAATAGATAAAGTAAGGAGTTGTTCACCATAGACAGCAATGCTAGAACCATTAGCAGCACGTAAATGAGAAACAACAGGCGGAAGAGAAGAACAAAAACCATGAACATTCAAAATAGAGAAACTACTGCCCGAGTCAATTAGGAAAAATCGTTTAGAATCACCATCAAATATACGTAAAAGCGAACCTGGAAGAACAGCATTAACCTCAGGAATAGAAACAGAAGAATCAACAGAAATAGGAACAGAAGTAGGAGCCGTTGTAGTAGCAGTAACCGAAGACGAATAAGAAACAGTAGGAATATGGAGCGAAGCAGAATTGGAATTGGAGGAATTGACCAAGGGAGGAGCGCAATGATCTACGGTCCCCCCCGAGGGGAGTTTCCCTGAAGAGAATTTGCAAATTTAAAATTACAGGGAGGAATGCAGTTACGTGCTCTAACACCAAAATGATAATGATAGAAGCATAAAGGAGAACCCTGAGGAGGTTGTGGCAATGAAGAACGGGAAGGTGAAGGAGAACGAGATCTAGTGCGAGAAGATGCAGATGAAGATTGCTGACACTGACAACGAGAGATAGAAGACATTTGTTGTTGCAAAGAAATAATTTGAACATTCATATTGTTCAACAAGGTAAGAATATTAGTAAGAGGGTCTAAAGATGAATTCTGGAAAGATGGAGGAGAAGGAGTACAAAGAGAAGAAGGAACAGAGTAAGAGGAAGATATAGAAGGAAGAGAAGAAGAGTTAGTAGCAATTTGAGAAGGAAAAGGAATAGAAGAAGAAGAAGGCATAATCGCGAGAGTAGAACCCATAGGGGTAAAAGATGGATAAGTTATAGGAGAAGAAAAAGATTGATTGGCACGAATAATAATATCCGCGCGTTCGGCTAAATCTTGAAGAGACAAGGCGTCACCATGAGAGAGTAAGGAAGTACTAACAAAAGCAGGAAGACGGTCCAGGAAGAGAGTGCGAAGAAGAGATTGATTACTATCAGCAAGGGGACCAGAAATAGAGAGCATACGGGTAAGAAGTTGTGAAGGAAGACGATCACCCAACACCTCATGTTTTAACAATTCGTGAAAACGGGTAGCATCAGAAGGAGAAAGATGGCGACGTAATAATTCACAAAGAGTAGAATAAGGAGTGAGAGAGGAGCTGACTGAAGGTAAAAGATTAGGGATTGATTTCTGAACCTCATAGGGAATGGAGAGCAGAAAAGCATTAGCTTTCTCGAATTCTGTAGGAAGCGAAGCAAGGAAAATATCAAATTGCTGAATAGTAAAATCAATGTCATCCCTCCTAAATTGTGGTGGGGTCAGGCGAGGAACACGCGAAATAGGCCAGGTAGTCGCCGGCAAAGTTGCAGAAAGAGGAGGAGGCGGTGGAGTACTCTGTTGATGTAGTTGTTGTTGATGTTGTGACATCAATAATTGTTGATTAAGCGATTGTTGTAACAAATAGTGTTGGTGAGGATCATACAAAGGCGGAGGATGAGAAAAATTTTGAGACGAAGAAAGGAGAGGAAATATAGTCGAAGAAGAAGGAATAGAATCAGATAACATATTAGAGGTAGGAGTAGAAATAGTAAATAGGAGTGTAACATATAAGTAGGAGAAGTAATAGTAGGAGTGGTAAGTAGTCATAGTAGTAGTAGTATTAGTAGAAGTAGTAGTAATAGAAATATAAATATTGTAACAGCTTAAAGATGCACAACGGGTTCTAATACAAAATATAATACAAGATATATATATATATATATATATATATATAATATATAATATATATATATATATATATATATATATATATATATATATATATATATATATATATATATAAAACATAAAAAAAAAACGATAATTGTAACAAATCAACTATAAAATCTACAAAGACTGTATAATTAAAAATACATGAATGCTCGAGAATCAGGGATCACCAAATGAAGTGAGTCCTGACGTCACTTCTCAAATTAGATTGTATTACAAAGTATTAATGAAATTGTTTAACACCAAAGTTGTATAATGACAAAGAAAATTCCGAAATAGTAGAGGTATTATTTCTTCTTAAGTTCAATGAGGCAGGGTAATTCAAACGACCTTCAATTCTTGATTTTTTACTCATCAAATTCTGATTTAGAAAGATATACTAAAACTATTGAATAACAAAGTTACTATCTAAATTAATAAATAAAATAAAAATAATAATGATATAATGGTAATATAATAATAATAATTATTGTATTTCTTTATTATGATTTAAAATGGTTATTGTAAGAAATAATTATTTATGGTATTAATATAATAATAAATAAATTTTTAATAATAAAATAATTAATGATAATAATAATAATAATAATAATATAATAAAAAATACGTAAATAATAAAAATAAAAACAATAATAATAATATTTACCCGTTGGCATCATCGAAAATTAATAGTTTTATATAATTACTATCTTTATTTTTAAAAAATTAAATATAAGTTTGTTGTTGCAATATAAGGCCCAAGTTTACAATTAAATTTTACTCTGAAACAAAAAATTTACTTTTAAATAAACTTGTAATTAACAAAATAAAATATTAAAAAAAAATAATATATATATATATATATATATATATATATACTATATATATAAATATATATATATATATATATATATATATATTCCGAAATACTAGATGTATATATCTATATATATATATATATATATATATATATATATATATATATAATATAAATATATATTAATATATATATATATATATATATATATATATATATATATATATATATAATTTTATATTGAAAGTTATATAGAATTTTTTTTTTTACATTTCTTTATAGTTAAAGGAAAGTTCATTGGAAATTCCGGTTCCGGCCGGATTTTTTTGGGATTCCGGCCGGAACTGAAAATTTCAGTTCCGGTACATGCCCAAAGTGTAAACACCCCAAAAGGAACAAACTCTGCAGATACTAGTGAAAGCTTATGTTTTTGGCATCACATTTGAGAATTTTGACATTTGAGTATTGAATAGTCTAATCTATCTTTAATACTTAAGGAGTATATTATTTATTATTATGTCGTTTGAATAATAGCGTTTTTTTTTTTTATTTTGTCTTTTCAGCTGATTAATTGAGGTCTCTTCTTTCATTATTTTTATTCTTTATATTGTAGCTAGTTAAAGAATCTTCTTGCAAATTGTAATCATGTTAAAACATAAAAGCTAGTAGCTAAACTTTGTTAATACTTACTTTAAAATGGAAATGGAATATTTTTTGAATAAACATATGCATAAAAAAGTTATCAATATTATATTTGCATTTATTATTCCTTAAAGATACTATTTTAATTTATAAAATAAATATACTTGGGCACACCCATATATGAAATAAATGACTAAGTATTGGTTGTACAGGGAATGCAATCCTGAGTTGCCTAGCAATATACAAATGTTCTATCTTATACTGTGTATTTATTATATTAAATAAAAGTATCGGATCGGCACCTAAAAAAATAGAGTATCGGTATCGGCCTCTTTTCTGGTATCGGTACATCCATATTTATAATACTGTATAATAAATTTCTTAAGTTAAAAATCGTCAAAAGTTAATGCTGTCATAACAAATGTCATTGCATGTTATGAACAAGTTCTACTCGAAAAGAAAAGGCACTCTATGAGACAGACTTCATTGTTGTCATTCTTCAATGGAGCACCATCGCAACCTTCCGCTGAAACGTCTGACCTGCCATCAACTTCAGATTCTACACAAACTACATCATTATCACGTCTGCAAGTGAAGGCAGTTGTTTGTAGATTCAGATGATGAAGATTTGCCACCATCCATTGTACGGTCGGACGAAGAAGTGGCATCTTCAAATAAATATTTTTATTTAAAATTTTATATTTCTATTTCTTTTCGATTGTAAGTCATGTACTGTACGTACTTAATATATTTTTAAAGGTAAACATTGTGTAAATTTCCCTTTCTATCATTGTTTTATAGTTAGTGTTATTGCAAACTTATAGTTTTGCTTGCAGGCACTCGCGAGGCACAAAAAAGCCTTAATTCACTTACCGGCGTTTTTCACTTAACGGCGAGGGTCCGGTCCCAATTGCGCCGTTATTGCGAGGTGCTACTGTATATATATATATATATATATATATAAATATATAGAAATTATATAATATATATATATATATATATCTTATGTTAAGAATATATATATATAATTTATATATTATATATATATATATTATATATATATATATATATATTATAATATATATATATATATATATTAGGGACTGGTGCCAAAGTATTGTATTGGCCATTTTCCGGGTATTGGCTCCCAAAGGGTATTGGCATTTAGCACAGGTATTGGTATTGGTCAAAATGTGTCAATACTGTTCAGTCCTTTTAATGTGTTAACAAAAAAAAAAAAAAGGCAAAGTAAAAAAATTTTAATGCTTTTGAAACTTCCGTTTGAAAAATTTTTCTTAGTCGTTTTCTTTAGATGGGAGAATATTCCTCGAAAAGATGGGTAATTATTATACAAGAGACAGCGCATCACGCTATTCGGGATCATTCTTGATAGGCAAGCGGAAATGAATCGGTTAGAGAATTATTATTGTATAAAATATAAATCTTAAATTTGTGTGAGAATTATTATCTTTTAGGTGATTTTGTGAAAAACAAATGTTTGTTGCTGATACGAATATGATACTCAAAAGTTTTGGAAATTTATATATTTGGAGTTATCTAGGCGCCGCTATTAGAGAAATTGCCCATAATTTATATTGTGTATGGTATTAGAGTGTATTATAATTATAAATAATAGTTAATACTTAACCCAAGAATAATGACGGCGGGAGATTTTCTCCCGGCAAAATTTTCATCACGTGATAACTGAAAGACTTTTGTTTCCACGAGCTTGAAACCTTATGTACCTTATTCTTTCTAAAGCTTTGATAGGGGGTGTTATTTTAACGTAGCTTTATTACTTCCTTGTTGGTTTATTTTACGTTTCGGGAGATTTTCTGCGGCAGCCATAAAATGTGTATGTAAAGGCTTTTAGACTCAGTTTTTATTTTCCTGTGTAATTTACTAATTTTTTCGTTTATACAGTTTTGTGATTTATTGCCTATTATTATTATTAGGTGAAATTGCAGAATAGAGGCAAAAAATCATTCAGATGAAAAGTTAGATAAATATGTATAGAATATAAAAATCGTATTAGGAAATAATAAATTTTTTTTACAAATAAATGAAATGTGTATTTTTATCGGTACGTTCTGGCAGGTTTAAATGGGTTTCAAAAAAGAAAATGTTTTTTAAGGGGAACTAAACCTTTTTTGGTACAAGTCCAAATGAAGAGGCGTAAATTTATGATTGAGAATAAGATAAAAAAAAAATTAATAATTTTAAGGATGAAATGTAGATTATAAAGGGTAAAAAGAAAAGCATTTGTAAGAATATTATATTATATATATATATATAATATATATATATATATATATATAATATATATAATATATATATATATATATATATATATATATTATCTTATATATATATTATATATATTATAATTATATATATATATATAGATAGTATAATATTATATATATTAATATATATTAATGGAGAGCAATTGTTAGTAGTGCACAGGAAGTGTGTGGATGTGCTAAAGTGGAAGTAAGAATGTTAACAGCGAATGGTGAATGAAGAGGTGAAGAAAGCGGTAAAGGTAAAAAAGAAGCGTGGTTGATGTACTAAAAGCAAATGATGAAGTTCAAAAGAAAGATGTTGGAATTATAAAGGAGGAAAAAAGAAATACTAAAAGGTGCAAACGTAGGAGAAAACAAGAAGGTAAATCGAACAGTTTGAAGGAGGATGAATGGGAACAACAAGGGAATAGGAAACTCTTCTGGAAGGAAGCGCGAAAGTTAAGAATGAGAATAAGGGGAAGCTTAAGATAATGAATAGGGATGGTGCTTTTGTAACTGAGAAATGGATGTGAGGGGAGTGTGGAAAGAAACTTCGAAAATCTGTATATATAAACAGTAATGATGAGGTGTTAGTGATTGTGTGTGGTTTTGATGGTGCAAGAAGGAAAGGTATTATTGGGGATTGAGGTTATTAGTAAGGAGGAGGTAATGGGTAGAGTGAGAAAGTTGACAGATGGTAAATCTGCAGGTATAGATGAAATTACTGGTGAAATGACAAGAGCGGATCAAGAATGGTGATTGATTGGATTTGGAATTTGTAATAAAGCGTTTCTG
>JABUQX010103898.1:12500-26543 GCA_015478945.1 Trachelipus rathkii
ATCGTATGGGTACATGATGTCAGAGGATAAATGTTGAGGAGAAGAGAGAGAGGTGATGGAGTATTTAGAAAGGGCACATTTGATTTGCTCGCTGTGATGAAACCAAGAATGAAAGGAAAAGTGAAATTGAGTGTTGTGGTGTGAAATGTGTGCGTGCTGGTGTGGAAGAGAATGAGAGAGGGAGAGAAGGAGTTGCAATTTTGATGCGTGACCTGTGGACAAAGCTATGGTACACTTTGTGTGTGTGAGTCCTAGAATTCTATGGTTAACAATTTAAGTTTGAAAAGGTCAAGGTATGTGTGGTTGTAACCTATGGTCATCTGAGGAAACATTGAAGAGAGTACGATTTTTTGGGATAATCTGAATGATGCTCTGGATGGGGTGAGTAGGAGCTTCAGATTGCTAGTGTTGGGGGACCTGAATGGTTGGATAGGTGATCAAAAAAGGGATGGTATAACAGGCGGTTTTTGGGTTGGCGGGCCGAAAATGAGAATGTAGGAAAGGTTTTTGATTTCTTGTGAACGAGAGAGGTTGTGTGTAAGGTAATACTTTCTTTAAACACAAGAGTATCCGTAAGTATACTAGAGTTGGTGGTAGGTAGAGAGGATCGAAGTGAAAAGTATATTGATTTTGTGTTGGTGAAAGAAGAGATGTTTGAAAGTAGTGTTGGATGTTAAATCAGTGAGGGGGTTTTAGGAAATGGGATTATACGGATATTAAATATGTTCTAATGTAAAATTAAGTAGTGGGGGCTTGGCTGGAGAGGAAGGTGATACGAAAGGAAGTAGGTAAAATTAAGAGTGAGAAGTTAAGTGAACAAGACAATAAGTATAAGTATGTAAGAGCGCTCGCTAGTAAATGTTGAATGTGAACAAGTTGATACCGAACAAATCTGGGGGCAAATGAAGGAACAATTGTTAGTAGTGCAAAGGAAGTGTGTGAATGTGCTAAAATAGGAGGTAAGAATGTTAACAGCGAATGGTGGAATGAAGAAGTATGGAAGCGGTTAAAGGTAAAAAAGAGCGTGGTTGAATGTACTAAAAGCAATGATGAGGTTTCAAAAGAGGGGAAAAGAGAGTGCTTGGAATTATATAAGGAGGAAAAAGCAAATACAAAAGGTGGCAAATACGTAGGAGAAAACCCAGAGTAAATTTGAAGCAGTTTTGGAAGAGGATGAATGGAGGAACAATACAAGGGATAGGAAGACTCTTCTGGAAGGAAGCGCGAAAGGTTAAGAATGAGAATAAGGGGAATCTGCTTAGAATAAGAATAGGGATGGTGCTTTTGTAATGATGACCAAATGGATGTGGGGGAGTGTGGAAAGAAACACTTCGAAAATCTGCACAAAATATCAACAGTAATGATGAGGTGTTAGTGAATGTGGGTGGGTTTGATGGTGCAGAAGGAATAGGTATTTTGGGGGATGAGGTTATTTAGTAAGGAGGAGGTAATGGGTAGAGTGAGAAGTTGAAGAATGGAAAATCTGCAGGTATAGATATGGAATAACTAGTGAAATGATCAAGAGCGAAGGGCGAAGATGGTGATTGATTGGATTTGGAAATTGTGTAATAAAGCGTTTATGGGAGGGTATAGTTCCAAGGGATTGAGGAGAGCGGTAATAGTACCCTATATAAGGGTAAGGGAGAAAGGGGAACTGTAGAAATTATAGGGAAATAAGTTTATTGAGTGTTGTAGGGAAGGTAAATGCTGGTATTTTGGTCGAAAGAGTGCGTCGAGTGACTGAGGGACTGATTGGTGAAGAACAAGGTGCGTTTATTAGTGGGTAGAGATGTGTGGATCAAATCTTTACATGAAAACAAATGATTGAGAAAATGAGGGAGAAGAAGTAATTATATTTAGGTTTTTATGGATTTAAAAAGGCGTATGATAGAGTTAATAGGGAAAGTTTATGGCAGTTATTAGTGATATATGGTGTTGGTGGTAGGCTTCTGAAATGGAATCAAAAGTATGTATGAAGTAGTGAAGCGTGTGTAAGCAATAAATGGTGTCAATGGTGGATTGGTTAGGATTAATAGCGGAGTGAGACAGGTGTGTTTGTCTCCTTGGTTATCAATTTGTATATGGATGGGGTTATGAAAGAATTCGAGGTGGGGATGGCAGGAAATTGGTGTTAGAATGATGGAGAATGGAGATGAGTGGAGGGTGCCCTACTATTATATGCGGATGATTTGGTTCTGTGTGGCGAATCTGAAGAGAGTTTGAGAGGATTGGTAGAGAGATTTGGAGGGGTTTGAAAGTAAACGTAGATAAGAGTAAGGTTAATGGTTGTGAGTGAGGACAGTCTCAGTGTGAAGTATGTTTAGATGGTGAGCAGCTGGAAGCAAGTGTCTGAGTTTTTAAATATTTAGGGTATGTGTTGGATGAGAAGGGAACGGATGATGCAGAGTGTAGTAGGAAAGTTGTGAATGGCAAAAAGGTGGCTGGTGCAATTAAATCGTTGGTGAATGTAAAGGGACTAAGTCTTGAGTGCGCTAGAGTCTTACATGAGGGTATGTTGTTACCTGTGTTATTGTATGGTAGTGAGACTATGGTCTGGAATAAGAAGTATAGATCTAAAGTTAAATTTTTTTAAAATGGAAAATCTTAGGGGCATGCTAAGTGTGAGAAGAATTAATAAAATGGAGGAATGAACGTATTGAGAGTTGTGTGGTTGTGGGTAAGGTAAATGAGAGAATAAATGAAGTATGTTGAGATGGTTTGGTCATGTGGAAAGGATGAATGATAGTCGGTTGGTTAAGCGGATGTATAGTGGCGAGTGTGTTTGGAACCGACCGGCTGGGAGACCGAAGAGAAAGTGGTTGAGTCGGTGAATGAATGTCTGAGGAGAGAAATGTTAGGTTGGTAGAGGCGAGGAGAAAGGGGTATAACAGGAGTGAATTGGCGGGGGATTGTGAGGGGGTATGGTTTGGCCCACCTGGGCCAAGGGATGAACCTTACACTGACGATCTACCATAGTGAGGGTCCATCGCTGTCCCATGAAGCTTTAGGGTGGATTTTCTGACAGCGACGAGTTCTCACTAATTAAGGGTACTGAGGGGGCGGTAAGGCTGGGCTTTCTTTTCGCTTATCATGCTCTTTTAATGCTTTTCTTTTTCCGATGCTTGTAGCGCACCTAATTCTTGGGAAAATATAAGGAAGATAAAGAAAGAAAGAATATATATATATATATCGCTGGAGTGGCCGGAGTAGGTATTTTTTAAAAAGAAAATACTCCCAAAAATTATATAAAATAATTGAAAAAGAAATAAAAAAAAAAAAAAAAAAAAAATCAATTCATATTAAATTTCAATAATAATAATAATAATAATAATAATAATAATAATAATCAATAATAATGTTTTAAAATATAAATAATGAGGTGGTCCTTTTTCCATACATAAAAAATTACAATATACACATATTAATGGAAGTAATTGGCATTTTTGCTGACAATTCCAGTATTGGTATTTGGTATTCAGCATCATTTGTATGGTCTGGGCCAACGATTCACTTCTGGCACATCATTTACTTATATATCTTTCTTTCTTCATCTTTTCCCCAAGACTGGGGGTAAGGTGGGTAACATGCATCGGAAAAGAAAAGCAGTAGGCAGAATATGACAAAACCCGAAAGAAAGCCCAGTCTTACCGCCCAACCTCTGTAACCATTAATTAGTGAAGAACTTGTACAGTACAGAAAAATCCATCCCTAGAGCTTCATGGGACGCGACGGACCTCACACTATGGTAAATCGTCAGTGTAGGGTTCATCATTAGCCCAGGCCGGGCCAGCAACGATACCCTTTCAGCAACAACCGCCCGCATTCACTTATGTCCTATTATGCCCCTTTATTCTCGCTCTGCCCAAAAAACTTCATAATTCTCTCCTTCAGGCCATTGTTTACTGACTCAATCCACTTTTTCTCGGTCTCCAGCCGGGTCGGTTCCCAACACACTCGCATATACATATCGGCTTAACCAACCGACTACCATTCATCCTTTCCACATGACCAAACCATCTCAACATACTTTCATTTATTCTCTCATTTACCCCTTCACACCACACATCTCTAATACGTTCATTCCGCATTTTATCAATTCTTCTCACATCTAGCATGCTCCTAAGATTGTCCATCTGAACGCATTGAACTTTAGATCTATACTTCTTATTCCAGACCATAGTCTCACTACTATACAATAACACAGGTAACAACATACCCTCATGTAAGACCCTAGCGCACTCAAGACTTAGTCCCTTTACATTCACCAACGATTTAATTGCACCAGCAACCTTCATGCCATTCGCAACTTTCCTACTACACTCTGCATCATCAGTTCCCTTCTCCTCCAACACATACCCTAAAAAAAAAAATATATAAACGAGTAGCTACTTATAAAATGTGTCATTTTATCAAATTATGGTTAGGAAGTGTATAGGTTGATTTGAATTTTGGGTTAAAGTTGAGGTGGGTGACCCCTTTGAAGAGTGAAACTTTACAATATTTTCCTGTTTGTAATGTAAGTTGTATTTAGCTCTTTCATCATGTAAACCAAGTTTTTTATTTCATTGTAAACGTATATTTAATAAAGGTTTGTAAATTCGCCCATCTTAACATTTATAAGTACCTCCTGTTTAATCAATATTTTCTTTTCAAAGGGAATTCTCATTGGAGAAATAAAGTTAGAGATCAACAGCAAATCTATTTTCGATTATTATTTGGACCTAGAAAAATGGAGAAAAGATCAACCTTTTCCAAAGTGGATCACGGACTGCAAAAATCAAACGAAAACCAAGTTTAACTACATACCCGAGTAACAATTTTTACAATTTTAAATTTTGTCATGTTTTAGAAAAGTTTTATTTTTTTTAAAGTTTTAAAATGGTGAAATAAAATCGTTTTAAAAAAAAGTTATTTAATCCTCTCCTTATTTAAACATTTATAAAAAAAAAATTGAAAAAAATTTATTTGTAATGTATCGCACTTAAGAACTTTTCGAAGCATTAAGTTTCTGCATCTCGCTCTGAACACTTTTAACTATTCCTTTCATTTTCTGCCAAGTTCCTGTTGAGTCGGGCAGATTATCAAAAAGAATATGGTCACTGACATCTACACTCCACTTTGAACATTCCGGCAATTCCCGATATGGTGTAACGCTTTCTGGTATACAAACACCCAATGTAAACCCTTTGGATGAAGATCGATGATGTCTTTTAATAGTTACTGAGCTAGATGAAGAGGAATCGTCAGAAACTTCGATTAATTCAGTCTTTCTTTTCAATGTTATCTCCTCCTCAGGTTTTGAAGAGATTTCTGAATCTATACTCGTTTCTAAGGAATTTTCTTGCTTCAAAGGAGATAGATTAAGTGAAAGGGGCGAGCTCAATTTTTCTGCGCAAGAACATTCATTTGAATCTTCAGAAAGTTCACCCTCTTCTTTTCCCTGAAAGAAAAAAAATTATATATAAATATAATCTTCCTCCTATCCCCTGATTGGGGGTGAGGTGCGTAGCATACATCGAAACAGAAAAGTAGTGGAAGAACATGATGCAAGTCGAAAAGAAAACTCCCAGCCTTTTTACCGTCCTCTTTATACCCATAGTGAGAAATCGTCGCAATTAGAAAAATCCACTCTGAGGTTTCACGAGACCACGACGGACTCTCATTATGGTATCTCGTCAATGTGGGTTCATCCCCCTGGGCAAAGCCCACAACCATACGCCCTAACAAAGCCCCGCCATTCACTTCTGTTATGCACCTTTCTTCTCGCCTATGCCAAACTCACATTTCTTTCCTTCAGGCATTCTTTACTGACTCAGTTTATTTTTACAACCCAGTCCCAGCCAGTTAGTTTTAACCACTCACCACTATATATCCATAACTTGACAGCTCATCATCCATCAAGTACCCAAAATGACCAAAGCTATCTAATGTACTTTCATTTATTCTCCATTTATACTTTCATTCCACTATCTCTCTAATAGCATTCATTCCTCATTTTATCAATTCTTCTCACACCTAAGATTGTCCATCTTAACACATTAACTTTAGATCTATAACTCTTATTTCAGACAATAGTCTCACTACTAGCGCACTCAAGACTTAGTCCTTTTCCATCCACCGATGATTTAGCACCAGCCACCCTGCGGCTTTTCTACTACACCGTAATAGTTCCCTTTTCATTAACCTCCTGTCCCAAAAGTAAGTTTACTAAATATGAACGACTGAGTAATATAGCTCCTCCGTGACGTATACGAGTGGGTAGCTAGTTACCTAGGCTACATATCCATTCCAGTTTTAACCAGATTTTATAAGTTAGTCTTGCTACATCTGTTTGTATGGGCGTGTGTTCTAACCTCGTTACGTTTATGCACTACATCTTTTTGTGTATGGGCGTGTTTTCTATCCTCGTTACGTTTTTGCGATGCAGGTAAATATTGAACAGCGGTACGCTATCAAATTCTGTGTGAAACAACAAGTCTGCCACTGAGACGTTTGCTTCTTTAAACGAAGCTTATGGGGATGCAAATTAAGTGACACAAAGCTTTCAAAGAGGGTCGAGAAAATGTTGAAGACGACCCTCGTTGTGGAAGATCAATCTCGTCAACAACAAACGATGAAAATGTGGAATTTGTTAGAGCTGGTAAGAGGGCCCTTCAGTTCGATATCAGAGCGATTGCAGAAGAAACTGGTTTAGATAAAAATGCAGTTCATAAAATTTCAACAAACAATTTGCACATGCGAAAAACTTGTGACGAAAGACTTGTCTGTGGAGCAGAAAGCGAGCAGGGTCAGGAGTGTCAAGATTTTACTTGAAAGACTCGAAATGGAGCACAATTTTTTGGATTATAGTTATAAAACAGGCGATGAATCATAGGTTTTTGAGTACGATCCTGAAACCAAACGGAATGGCACACAAAATTCTCCTCGTCCGAAGAAAGCACATATGAGCAAGTTCAAGGTGAAAACGATGATTAGTTTTTTTCGACAAGTAGTATTATGCACAAGGAATTTGTACCTTCAGGACAGACAGTTAATCACGTCTTTTACAAAGATGTCTTGGAACGACTTCGAAAACAAGTTCAGCGAATTAGAACAGACATTGCAGACGATTGGGTGATGCACCACGATAACGCACCATCTCACACGCATCTGTTATCTTATTTCAGGCGAAGAAAAACATTCAAGTACTTCCACATCTTCCATACAGCCCAGATCTAGCTCCGTGCGATTTTTACCTCTTACCTCTTCTAAGTTAATGAAGTTGAAGGGTCATCATTTTGGGACGATGCTAAACATATAAAATACTGTAACACGTGAACTAAACATCCTTCAGAATAATGACTTACGGTACTGCTGAACAGTGGAAGAAACGTTGGAACCACTGTGTAACCTCCCAAGGGTCATACTTCGAAGGAGATAACTTGTAATTTCAGGTAAGTCCAGTACATAATTAAATACGACATCAGTGCACTTACTTTTGGGACATAACATGTATATCCTACATATTTAAACTCAGACACTTGCTCACCATCCAACATGACTTCACACAGAGGACTGTCTTCACTCACAACCATAACCTTACTCTTATCTACGTTTACTTTCAAACCCCTTCTTTTACACACCCTGCCAAATCCCTCTGCCAATCCTCTCACCCTCTCTTCAGATTAGCCACAGAAAAAGAAATATATATATATATATATATATATATATATATATATATATATATATATATATATATATATATATATATATATATATATATATACATATATATATATACCTATATATATATCTTTCTTTATACTGCTCTCTATATATATATATATATATATATATATATTATATATTCTTTCTTTCTTTCTTTATCTTCCTTCTATTTTTCCAAGAATGGGGTAAGGTGCGTAGCATGCATCGGAAAAGAAAAACAGTAGAAGAACATGACATAATCGAAAAGAAAGCCTAGCCTTACCGCCCCCTCAGTGCCATTAATTAGTGAGAGAACTCGATGCAGTCAGAAAATCCACCCTAGAGAAGCTTCTTGGGATAGCAGATGGGAGGCCCTCACACTATGGTAGATCCGTCAATGTAAGGGTTTCATCCCTGGCCAGGTGGGCCACAACCACATACCCCTCACAATCCCCCGCCATTCCCTCCTGTTATACACTTTTCTTCTCGCCTCTACCAAGCCCACATTTCTCTCCTTCAGACATTCGTTTACTGGCTCGCAATCCACTTTTTCTTCAGTTCTCCAGCCGGTCTAGGGTTCTTACTCGCCACTATACATCCAACGACAACTGACTATCATTCATCCTTTCCATATGACCAAACCATCTCAACATACTTTGATTTATTCTCTCATTTGCCACTTTCTTCACACCACACCACTCTCTAATAAGTTCATTCCCCATTTTATCAATTCCCTCACACCTAGCATGCCCCTAGATTGTCCATCTGAACACATTGAACTTTAGATCTATACTTCCTTGTGCAGACCATAGTCTCCTGCTACATGCCCGGTAACAACAGCCACCCTCATGTAGGAACCCTATTACCTCAAGACTTAGTCCTTTACATTCTGAGTTGTTGCACCAAACCACCTTCCCTGCCAGCATTTCCTGCTTTCCTACTACACTCTGCATGCATCATCCTTCTCATCCAACATATACCTAAATATTTAGCTCAGACACTTGTTCCAGCTGCTCACCATCTGCTGCTCACACTGGGGAGTGTCTCACTCACAAACCACCTTACTCTTATACTGATTTGCTTTAAGCCCCTCTTTTACACACCCTGCCAAATCTCTACCAATCCTCTCCAAACTCTCTTCAGATTCGCCACACAGGAACCAAATCATCCGCATATAATAGGTAGGATACCCTCCACTCATCTCCATCATTCTAACACCATTTCCTGCATCCCACCTCAATTCTTTCTTAACCCCATCCATATACAAATTGAATAACCAAGGAGACATAACACAACCCTGTCTTACTCCGCTATTAATCCTAAACCAATCACCATTGACACCATTTATTCTTACACGCTTCACTATCGTCATACATACTTTTGATTCCATTCAGAAGCCTACCACCAACACCATATATCACTAACACCTGCCATAAAGGTTCTCTATTAACTCTATCATACGCCTGTTGCAAATCCATAAAACCTAAATACAATTTATTTCTTCTTCTCCCTCATTTTCCCAATCATTGTTTCAATGTAAAGATTTGATCCACACATCCTCTACCACACCTACGCCCTTGTTCTTCACCAATCAGGTCTTCGTCACTCAAGCACTTTACTCTTTCGGCCCAAATACCATATACACTTCCCCACAACACTCAATAAACTTATTCCCCCTATAATTTCTACAGTTCCCCTTTTCTCCCTTACCCTTATATAAGGGTACTATTACCGCTCTCCTCCAATCCCTTTGGAACTATACCCCTCCATAAACCTTTATTACACAACTTCGATACAATCAATCACCATCGCCTCAGTTCACCAGTCCATTTATGATAATTTCATCTATACCTGCAGATTTGCATTCTTCAACTTTTTCACTCTACCCATTACCTCCTCGCACTAATAAACTCATCCCCAAAATACCTATTCCTTCTTGCACCAACAAACCCCGCACGTCATATCACCTCTTATTTTTCAGTATGTGTTTGGAATTTTAGAGTAACAACTCCACCTCCCCTCACCCATTTCATCACTTGCAGCACCATCCCTATTCATTATTCTAAGCAGATTCCCCTTATTCTCATTCTTAACCTTTCGCGCTTCCTTCCAGAAGAGCTTCCTATTCCCTTGTATGTCCTCATTCATCCTCCTTCCAAACTGTTCATTTACCTCTTGTTTTCTCTACGTGTACACCTTTTTAGTATTTCTTTCCTCTTTTTCATCCATAATTCAAGTATCTTTCTTTTGAAACTTCAGCATTTGCTTTTAGTACATTCAACCACGCTTCTTTTTTACCTTTAACCGCTTTCATCACCTCTTCATTCCACCACTCACTGTTAATATTCTTGCTTCCTACTTTAGCACATCCACACACTTCCTTTGCACTACTAACAATTGCTTCCTTCATTTGCCCCAGATTTGTTCAGTATCAACTTGTTCCCATTCAACCCTTTCGAGCGCTCTTACATACTTATCCTTGTGTGTAGCTCATAGCTGCCATACCGATTTTCTTCCTTTCGTATCATATTCCTCTCCAATATACATATTGAATCTAAAAGTTTCTCATAATTCTTCACCCAAAAATTAAAGTATCGGCCTTTTAACCAATACCGATACCAGAAAATTGGCCGATACTACCAATACCGGTACTATCGATACATTCCTAATATATTTACATACACCTCAGGGTACATAAAATAACCAATGGAAGGAATATGTTCTCCATTTCAAAACCTTGAAAATCTTGATCTAATTTAAAACGAGAAAGCTTTGAATAATCACGGGAAAGTAACTTACTTTTTTTGGTTCCTCTTTGACATTTTGCTTCCATAAAATGCGTCTGTTCCTTCATCTGATATATATATATATATATATATATATATATATATTTTTCTAAATATATTTTTATACAATTTATATAACTGTATGTATATATATATATATATATATATATATATATATTTTTAGTCATTGTACAGGGCTTTACCATTTGCCTGAGAAACTGGAGCCCTTGCTGGGGCTGAAAAAAATCCTTCAGCACCATGGGGGCCTGATATAATATGTTTCAAGTGTCAAAGGGAGATTTGGATGGGGAAATGATATTCAGTCCAGTCAAAAAATAAATAAAAACTACATAAAATTATATCCTTGTTTATAAATAGTCTTAAGATTATATAACAAAATCAAATGTTATAAAGAATATTTACTTCACTTCTTGAAGATACAAGAAAATAGAGTTACTGCTAAGTGGTTCAGACAAGATATGGGATAATTTTTCAGAAGGTGTTATGGAACGTAAAGTAGGAAAATGATGACGGCGAATAAGGTCCAGCTGAGAACAATCAATGAAGATATGGCGAACAGATTGAAGGGTGTGGCAACGGCAAAATTTGCAAATGGGAGGGTCCCGTTTCTTTGCCAGTGACTGCCAGTGATATTAGCGTGGCCAATACGAAAGGAGGCGTGCAAATATCACCTCGTGTAAGCGTTTTCGCGTCTGTGGGAGGAAGACCCTTGCCAATATTTGACTTTATGTTTCTGGTTTCGCTCTCTTTGATCACTCGTCAGCCCACTCTTGCCAACAAGATCGAAAGCCTTGTCGGAGAGCAGGGATAGTAAAGGTTGTGCCCAACGGCCAGGGATGGAACCGTACACATTGACGATATCCCATAATGAGGGTCCGTCGCGGTCCCGTGAAATTCTAGGTGAATGTTCTGACTGCCAGGGTTCTAATTAATGGTACAGAGGGGGAGTAAGGCTGGGCTTTCTTTTCGACATGTCTAGCTGCTTCACTACAGCTCTTTTCCGACACATGTCACTTGCACCTTACCCCCAGTCTTGGAAGAAGAAGAAGATGAAAGAAGATCGAAGAAGATGAAGATGAAGAAGAAGATGAAGAAGAAGATGAAGAAGAAGAGGGTGAGAGAAGAAGATGAAGAAGATGATGATGATGATGAGGAGGAGGAGGAGGAGGAGGAGGAGGAGGAGGAGGAGAATAATAATAATAATAATAATAATAATAATAATAATAATAATAATAATAATAATAATAATAATAATAATAATAATAATAATAATAATAATAATAATAATAATAATACCATCAAGATCCATGTCTCCAGAATGTGGGTTACTAATAGAAGACGAGTTTTTCTGCTCATTAATTTTTTTCCTTGTGAGATCTGCTTTGTTTAATTTCATATATTTAATAAAATTTTCTCTCGCGTGAAACTTCTGCATTGGTGGATAATTTAACTTTCTCAATCCTAAAAAAATGAATAAAATAATAAAATACTGTAATAATAATAATTGTTGATCAATGATGAGATTAATGATAATAAATAATAATAATAATAATAATAATAATAATAATAATAATAATAATAATAATAATAATAATAATAATAATAATAATAATAATAATAATAGTTCACCCTTACAATCAACTATCTTAATGGGTTGCAGCTCTATCCTTCACCCCTGTGCATTCAGGTGTCTAAGCCATCGATTCTCAACCGGGGGAGAGGGGGGAATTTTAAGGTTCCAAGGGGAGAATTGGGACAACTATTCTGCAAAATGTAATTCACCAAAGTGTGATGTCCTTTAGATTATGTACAGTCTTCAAAATTGTAGTTTGTTTTTAATTTAATCTGTGACAATCAATAAAGTTTAATGAATGTCGCAGATTAAATTAAAAACACATTTGATCAAACCTTGCGCTCTCAAAACAGTGGAAATTATGTTGGGAAATGGATTGGAGAAAAACCTTGCAGCAATTTCACACTCAAACAGTACGGTTCAAAGGTGGATCAGGAACATGGCTAGTGACATCAAGAATCATTTTGCGCAGAATATAAAGTCTGCAGCATTTGGTTTATTTTAAATTCAACTTGATGAATCGACTTATGTGGCATAGTGTTGCCAGTTGCTCGTTTTCGCAAAATATGTTCATTCATGTTCATTTAAAGTTTCTCTTTTGTTCTACTCTTGAAATATTTTGGAAAAGGTTTCATCTTTCTTTGAGTGAGAAATCTTTTGTGGAATAATGTGGGTACTGCAGAGGGAGCATCCCAACTATGTTAAAGAAAAAATCTCAAGATTTCAAGCATGTGTGAGAAAGAGAACTCCAAAAATGAAAGGCCTTCATCGTATGATCCATCGTCAGGTATTGGCCTCAAAAACACCTCCAGTTCCCTTAGGGAAGGCTTTGGATCAAACAATTCAAATTGTGAATTTTGTGAAAGGAGGAGCTCTAAACTCACGACCATTCAAGCAGTTATGTATTGACATGGATGCCGCCCATGAAATGCTTCTTTCCACACAAATGTTCGATGTCATTCGAGAGGAAATGTAATTAAGCGAGTATTAGAGTATTAGGATACAGAAATGAGCTTAATTATTTCTGAGGATTCAGGGGCAAGATGGAATTTTTAGCCTGGATGAATGATGAGAAATGAATCAAGCACTTTGCCTGCTTAATAGACATTTTTAAACAGCTGAATAAACTGAATCTCAGATGCAGAGAATACAAGCATATAAATTCTTGTTATCTTGAAACTTTCCACTTGAACAACTAACAAATTGGAGAGAAAATAATCAAAATCAAAAGTTAGCAATGTCCTATAAATTGTCATTAATTCTTGGTTGCTAATGGTGAGAAAAGCAAGTGCTTCCAGAATTTGGCAACCAAGCCAATGAGAATTTTTACAACATTTGGCAGTATTAGAAGTGACTGACCAATATTTTCCTGAACTTGATGATGAAGAGTTGGATTTAGTATGTAATCCATCTAAATTTATCCAGTTAGAAGAAATTTACTGATGAGTGTAAAGATGAATATTTTCTAGCTGAAAATTCTAGAGGTAAAAAATCTGTTTGGTGGCCACAGAATTTTTACACAAGATATTCCAACCAAAAGTGACAGAAATCATTCATGCATTATTCCCATTTATTGTCAACATATCACAATGAATCAGACTTGTTGCAAATTAAAACTGAAAATTGCAATAGATTGCAAATTCTGTGCCCCCTTTAATCCTTCCCCACACCTTATCCACTTCTTTCAGTAAAAAAAAAAGCAAACACAGGTTTCTCAGTGAACTTGCTGTTATTGAAGAGAATGCTTCAGTAACTTTAGTTGCAGGTAATTGAACACAGAAAGGCTAAAAAAAGTTACTTCATTTAAGATCTATCATCGTTCTCTACAACAAAATTGGTAAAACTCGGCTATAAAAATAATCTAAATTACTTAGAAAAAATAACCTATATGTACTCATAATATAAAAAAAAATCTGTGCAAAGGTGCAATAATACATACCATATTATTTGAAATACACATTTTGATTGGGGTGTTAG
>JABUQX010103899.1:7500-12500 GCA_015478945.1 Trachelipus rathkii
TCTTGTTGACAAGAACGACACAGAAATTTGTAACAGCAAATCAGCGATTTGTGATTCAAGTTTGAGCCGCTTTTAATACCTTCTCTCTTACAGGCACCAAAATCCTTCGTTAATTAAACTTAGGTATGTAGACGAATAAAATTAATCAACTGCAATTATATCGGTACAACCTATAAACAGGGATATAAAATTAATATCGCAAACAAGGTTTTTGATCTAATCTTTCTTTTTATGGCGTAATCTTACATAGTAGAATATCGACATGATATTACAAACAATTTTTTTTATTTAATACACACAGCGATATCAAGATTCAAGATATTGATTTAATCTTACAAACAAGGATATCGATTTAATTTTATAAACAAGAATATCGATATAACGATAAAATTTTTAAAAATACGGATTTCCATATCTAACAATCAAAGGTATCGTTATATTTTCTAAACATGGAATATCGATATAATTTTACAAACATGGATATCGATATATAGAAAAAATTTATAAATGAGACTATCGATATAATCCATAAAACAAGTATATCTCACATTTTTTATGAATAATGATATCGATTTAGTCCTACGAACAATAAATACAGGAGATTATTCTTGCATGTGAAAAGTTAGTCTCTTATTTCAAAGAAAACAAGGTAATGGAAGAAATAGATAACGGTAGAGGATAACTGAAGATAAAAGAGAAAGAAAGGATAATAGCTCCTACTATCCTTTTGAAATAAAACTTTTCTCTTTTACCAAAATCCGACTCATTTTAATCCTTTCCTTATTTCTTTGAAATCCTTTTTTTAAGATTTTCGGATTTTGCAATTAACCTTTTTTGGGGGAAGTTTTTTTTTCAGTCTTGCGGCAGAAGAGATTCTACATTTTGCTTCCTTAGAGTAATTTGCTATTTTCATTACTCTTCTTTCTTTGCCAGTTACTCTCTCTCTCTCACACACACACACACACACTTAGACACTCACACACTTAGACACTCTCACACAGCCCACCACACACACACACACACACACACACATATATATAATATGTGTTATCAAAACTATATATATAGATCTCTTTATGCTGTATATGTAGAGATAATTAAAATATATATATATATAATATATATATATATATTATTATAGTGTGTATATATGATCACTCCTTTGTCTGGCTAATTGTCTCACCTCAGACTTACCACTACTCTCATTCTTACATTTACACTTTCAAAGAGCAGAGTTTCAGGTCATGCGCGCCCTTGATTGATTAAATATTAGCTGGAACTCTACTACTCTGGTCGTTCCCTCTAGGCCATTGGTCCTTCCTACCAGAATTATATTATTATATATTATATATATATATATATATATATAACTAAATATATATATCTTATATATATAAAAAATATATATAATATATATATATATATTATATATATATATATATATATATATATATATATTATATATATATATTATAATTTCATTGTGGCGTTTTCTCCATGAATGCAAAGCATTGCAATGAATGCGTACGTACATTAAGTAAAAAAATAATTTACATCATGTATACTATGGTAGGATGAAAATAATATAGGCCTAATATTAAATATTATAAATATTTTATAATAGTAAATTTTATATGCCTTTGAATGCAAGAACTTCAGAAAAAAATCCGCTTCTAAAAGAAAAAGCCCTTATTCTATTAGTAAATATGGCCAAAAATGCAATGCAAATGAGAATGACAATTGCTTATCGATTGGGAAAACAATTTTATTCAATAATAGGCCTTATCGCACGACTAAATACGGGCTAATTTACTTACTTTTTTTTTTTTATCATTATGCCTTTAAACCAGAGTTATTTTTCTGCTTTTAGCAAGGGAGAAAAATTAATGTATTTAGATCTTAAATCATAAGTGAATAAGGTTTAAATTTAGTGGCTTTTTTTCACATAACGCTTTATTCAATTCACTACGCATTTTCGTTTATATAATATATATATATATATATAATATATAATATATATATATATATATAATATTATATATATATATATATATAATATATATATATTATATATATAATATATATATAATATATATATAATATATAGTAATATATATATATATTATAAAATTGACTAAAAGTCAGTGGAATTATTCATCAAGACTCGTTGAAAGAGTAAAAGAAACTATAGAATATATTCTTAATCTTTTTAATTTTATTCTTGAAAATCCAAAACAATTTGATGGAAATACAGAAAATAACGCAAGAGGCTTGCTTGCAGCTATGAAGTTTTCAGTTTAATTTTTTGTTAGAGACATTTTCTCTAATATTTCGATTTACTGAATACCTTTTTAATCTTTTACAAACGAAATCTATGGATATTTTACATGCCTCGATTATTATCGAAGACACTATAAAGAAGATTGAACAACTTAGAGACATGAAATTTGAGGAGACTTTTAATAAAATAAAAGAGAAATGTGGTTCACTTTTATTAAGGAAAAAAAGCGAGTTTATCACCTGAAACGTTTAATACACAGTTATATAATCAAACATTTGATAACATTATTGTTCAAATGAAAGAACGTTTTATGTCTTTTAATAATTTGGAATTTGTATAATACATTTTTAAATGAAAAATATTTAAATAATAAAATATTTGTTTTCCTCAAAAGGTTTTTCAATCCTTAAAAATAAATTACCGTTCTTACTTTGACTTTCCACGTTTGCGATCTGAATTGTGTATTGCATACTCAAACAAAATTTTTGCTAAAGATAATGTTGAAGAAATCCTTAAGTATTTATTAGAGAATAAGATTTCAGAATGCCTTAAGGAACTCTATAGACTGATAATTTTAACTCTAACTATACCAATATCCAGTGCGAGTGTTGAACGCTCATTTTCAGCTCTCAAGAGAACTAAAACATATTTGAGAAACTCTCAAATGAAAGTAAGATTGTCCAATCTTTCCCTAATATCGATAGAAAAAAAATTATCTTAAGAAACATGGAAAATAAAGAACAATTTTATAATAATTTAATAATAGAAGAATTTTGCAAAACGACCAGGAGAATAGATTTCATGTTCAAGTAAACCTTCCGTAATATTTAAAGTAAGTTTAATGTATTTATATACGGTTATATATATATATATATATATATATATATATATATATATATATATATATATAATATAGATAAAATAAAATATATATATTTACATATATATATAATTATCTATATATATATATATATTATATATAAAAAGAGCTATATATATATATATTTATATATATATAAGGGCCTTATTATAGTTTTAAAGGATTAAACATTTTCTTAGCTTCACCACTTTCCAGCAGTTCCATTGGGTATAACATGAGATGAGTCGCCACCTGAACATAATATATAGATATATATATAAAAATATAAGATTATATATATATATCTGAATATATTATTAAAATATATATATATATATATATATATATATACCTCGACAACACATCCATGCAAACATATTCTGTCCAAATGTCACTATTTCGTGGTCCTTCATATAGTATATATATATATATATATATATATATATATATCATATAGGTGCGTGTGTGTGCGCGTTAGTACTTACAAATATGGTTGCATGTTTGCGGTGTGTAGTTTAGGTGTGTTGTTTAGGTGTGTTTGTGTGCTTTTTCTAGCGTGTGCGTGCGTGTTTTTGACTTATTATTAGCATCATGATAACTTTTGGTCGACACGCAATAAATGTCTAAATGTTTTGCATATAAAGCCTTAAAAGAAAAATTTATTGGAGAAAAATCTTCCTGATTTATTAATCCAACTCCCCATTATTATTATTTCTCATTTTTTATTATCTTTCTTTCTTTTATTTTTCTTTTGTTTCTCTCTCTCTCTCTCTTCTCTCTCTCTCTCTCTCTCTCTCTCTCTCTCTCTCTCTCTCTCTCTCTCTCTCTCTCTCTCTCTCTCTCTCTCTCTCTCCTCTCTCTCTCTCACCTCCAACCCCCCATTTTCTCTTGCTTTCCCGTACATCAAAATTTCTTTTCCAATTTTCGGTTCGGGAAAAAGAGTTTGATCTATAATCTTCTGTATTTTTGGTTGAAGTCCGTAAAAGTAAAAAATTACCCTTTATCAAATTAGCTGAACATAAAAAAACACAAAGAGATAAAATGCGGCATATTTTATAAGAGATCATATCGATTATATATGTATATATATATATAATTATATATAGTATATACTATTATATGTATATATATATATATACTACTATATATATATACTATCTATATATATATAGATATTTATATATATATATCCTAGTATATATATATAAATAATATATATATATACAATATATATATATATATATATATAATATATATATATTATATATATATATATATATAATATAATATATATTATTATATAATATAATATATATATATATATATATTATATATATATATATTATATTATATAATATATATATATATATATATATAAAGATTATATATTTTATATATTGATATATATTTTATATATATATATATATATGACCTTATTAATCCTAGCGCCTCTAGCCAATTTCAATGAAACTTATTAAAAATGTTAGAAATTTTTAAATTTCAAATTTTTAGTAGAAATGTTTTTAATTAGAAAAATGTTAATAAAATCCATCAGAACCAACGATACAAATACATGGCAAATGAACATTTTTCTACGAAGGGCTATCCCCTCAACCCCCCCCCCGCCCGCCCAACGACCCGCATGAGTTGCCTGGTTTATAAATAATTAAATATTGTTTCAACACCATGATGAACCTATTAAAAAACTTTAAATAAGGAAGTATGTGACAGTAAGAGTAGTTTTACATGCAGTAATATAAAATTTGATGACTTTATAACTTTTTTCAGGGTCATTTTCCAGAATTGTTTTTTAACATTTTTGTTTCCGTTCAACTCGTTTTAAACATTTTATGTAAGTTT
>JABUQX010103899.1:20000-22634 GCA_015478945.1 Trachelipus rathkii
TAATATCTACTAACTACTCTTAATACATCCTCCACATCTCCCTCCTACTCATCATAATACAAAAAAAAAAATAAATACATACTACATCTCTCTTCTCTACTATACTATCGGTCCTCTAACAATATCAAGTTTTCTCTATTATCTGCCTCGTCATATACATAAAACATAACTACATCTACAATACACATACATAACATACATACATCTATCATCAGTCATATCTTCTCATACTCATCATTTCTCTCTCTTCTCTCTCTCCTCTACTCTCGTGCGTCTCTCTAACCTTTTTTCTCACTAAACAATCTTTTCTTCTTCTCTCTCTCTCTCTCTCTCTCTCTCTCGTATTGAATTCTTTCCTGATCGGCGACCCAACTTCATTTAATGGTTCCTCTTTTATAGTTTCCTTTTTATTTCTTATCGTTGCCCATTTGATCCTCGTCAGTCATTTCCACTTTCTTCCTCTTATGATTCTTTCCTCGTTCCTTTTTTCTTTCCTCTCCTCCTCCCTTATTAGCACATGATTCTTCTCTATTATAATTCCTTTTGTCCAAGATGTTCCATTAAAAGAGCCAATATTTATTTGCATTATTTTCTCTGAAGACATTTTATTGTTTCTATTTTTTATTCTCTCGCAAAAAAAAACAAAACAAAAAAAAAACTGGTTTTTTTTTTTGCTTGGAGCCTTTCGTTTACCATTGTTTGTCTGTTTTTTCCTTTTATTATTATTTTTTTTTTCGTTTTTTTTTTTTGATTTTCGCTTGCATAATTTTGTTTCCATATTTTCTATATGGGGCAATTCTACTATTTTATTATTATTTTTTTTTTTTTGCTTCCTCAAAATCAAAATATTTCCTACTTTATAAATTTTTTTTTTTTATATATATATATATATATATTATATATCTAAATATATATATATATATATATATATATATTATATATATATATATATATATATATATATAATATATATATATATAATATATATATATATATATATATAAGCCGTAGTCAGGGGGTTCAGTGGTTCTGAACCCCCCAAAAATTATTTAAACCATAAAATTTTTGATGGCTTGAGTCTCTTAATTTTGATTTATAAGAATAATATAAATAATAAAAGCATTTTAAGAGTAAATATTAATAGAAATGAGGAAAATATATTTATGGTTCGTGAAGATTTAAGTTTAGTGGCCGTTGAAAATACAAAAGGAGAATCCATAGATGAGGCAATACTTCGAAAGTTGAAATAAATAGTGATTTTGACTGGCAAATGATATAATGGTGCATCAGCGATGGTGAAAAGCTATAGAGTTGTTCAAGCTGACGAAAATATCAAGCTTCATTGTATATTCATTGCTATTCACATTTATGTGGAGTACAACGATATTAGAAACTTCATTGGCACAGGGGAAAACAACTGGGCACTAATTTTGGTCCAGCATGAATGTGCCAAAGAAGTTGTGATGAAAAGTTACGATGGACAGTTACGAATTTGAGATGTTTTTAAATGGAATTGAGACTTTAGAGGAGCTTCAGATAGATCAAGATATTGAACCTAAAAACCAAGATATTGAACCTTCTTCAAAAAATTTCAAATCTTTTAAAATCTGTAATAACAAGGGAATCGGTAATAAATTTAATTACAATTTCAACTTTATTCTCCTTTACTCTTCTATAATGTACCACATTATGTTTCCATCATTAGTGACAGCAACTGCCCTTAATCATATTGAAAAATGTAATGCTTATTTTTAAACATTTTCTTGCAAACATCGATGAAATTTTTTAAAGCATTTTGGAAGTAGCAACAGAACTTCTGCTTTCTGTCAATGAAGAAATGAGAATACCGCATCTCAGAAAGAAATAAAGCAATTGTATTCCTTTACTTGATAATTTTTCAAACCAGTTAGAGAGAAAGTTCGTTAGTCATAGATCAATAATTAACAATCTTAGTGAAATCTTTCCATCGAAATCTTTTAAAAATTTTAAGAATTTTATTAATAAATTTGATCTATATAGTCACACTTGGATTGTTAAGATTTTAACATCTATCTCACCTACAACGTGCACTCCAGAGAGATATTTTCTACTCTGAAAAGGCTCAGAACATACTTTCTCAATTCAACGGGGAAGGAAAGACTCACAAAACCGGCTTTAATGAGTGTCCATTATAGCTACACAATATAAAAGGAGGAAGTTATCAACCATTTTGCTGGTAAGAGAGCAAGAAGAATAATGTTTTTATTTATAACTTAACATTTTTTTTATGTATTTTCAAATTGCTATAAATGATTATTTTATTCCTTTTATTTAAGTAAAAGATATATATATATATATATATATATATATATATATATATATATATATATATATAATATATATAATATTATATATATATATATATATTATATATATATATATATATATATTATATATATGAGCATGGCACAACAGTAGAGTTTGATTGATTAGCGAGCAAAGTTCCAATCCCTTCACCCTGTCCTAGGTAGCAATTATCTAGAGTAGTTTCCCTCCTAGAATAGGACTATGCCCGTGACGTCGTAGAACTTTATAAATATATATATATATATATATATATATATATATATATATATATATATATATATATATATA
>JABUQX010103900.1:10000-18424 GCA_015478945.1 Trachelipus rathkii
GTAGACCTCCTCGAGCGCCGAAAGCAGTACTGGCGATCGGAAAGAAGGGAAAGAGATTCCAGATGTTCTAAGAACAGAGAGTGAGGCAGGGTTTCAAAAGATCTTAGATAGAAATACAGGTTAGAGCTATAGGGCGATAGTTAGAAGGATCAGAGCGGCTATCTTTTTTCGGAATCGGTTGGATATGCGCGCTTCCCACTTCCAACACGAGGGAAAGTGCTAGTATTGAGGCAGTAGAGAATATAGTTGAACGGAGAGGAGGGGCCAGATCGGAAGCACACTCCCTCAAAAACTCGGGGAGGAAGCCAATCCCGGCGCCCACCCGCCTCCCTAACGTTCATAGATTTCAAGGGGGCCAATGCACCCGATCAAATGTAATCTCAAGCAAAGGCATAGAAGAAAGGAAGAAGAAGGAAAGGAGGAAGGAATGCCAGAATCGTCCCAGGGTTGAGTTAGAGAAAATAGGAGGGCCGAAGAAGGATTGGTCCTTGGTCAGTTGGAGGATGTTAAGCAACAGGAACCATTCAGAATTCGAATAAGAGGAGGAAAGGTAGATTTACAAAAAAAGTTGTTTGGAGATGTTTTTGGCAAGAGGGCCAGAAAGATTTATCAGTAGGCGAGAGAACCAAGGAGGTTAGATCACTTTCGTTTGAATGAAAGTCCGCTTTGCTCGTCGAAGATTATCCCTGCAAACGATTTCTAGCTGCATGAAAAATTAGCGAGAGTGATAGGAGAACGAGATTTTTTCCAACCCAACCTCCGGATACGCCATTGTCTCCTAGCCTGAAATGGCCCAGAGAGCAATTACGATCGAACCATAGGATTATGAGGAGAGAAAGATTTAGTTGAAGAGGAATGAACCCTGCTTCATGCCCATAACGATTAAGCCAGCTCCCACCTTGTGGCAGAAGCCGAGCGTCACCCAGAACAGAAAAGGCAGGTCTATTCAATTATAGGTTAGCGTAGAAAGCATGCGCAAAAGACCCGCCCAACGGCCCCGAATCAAAGTGCCAGAAAAGAAACGCAACGCGTAGGATAGGATGGAGCTGTTGGAGAGAAAGTATTAAATTTGAAATTATAAATATATATAATTATATATACTAATTATAATATATTATATATTTTAAAATAATTTTATAAATAAATATTATAGTAATATATATTATATTATTATATATATATATATATATATATATATAATATAGTATATAATATATAATATAATATATACTAGGGCCCGGAAAAGGTGTCGGGTCCTATTCGCCAAAAATCTTCTCATGGGACCAGCCCTTATATATATATTATTATATATATATATATATTATATATATATATATATAGTATTAATAATAATAGTATTATATAAAATATTATATATATATATATATATATATATGCTATATATATATAATATATATATATATATATATATAATATATATATATATATATTTATTTATATATAATTATATATATATATATATTATACATATATATATAATAATATATATTATATAATATATATATATATAAATATATATATATAATATATTATATATATATAATATATAATATATATATATATATATATATTATATATATATAATAATATATAATAAAGGGGGTCCCATGGAAGATTTTGCGAATAGGACCCGACACCCTTTTCCGCCTATATATATACTTAATATATTATATATATATATAAATATATTATATATATTATATATATATATATATATTAATATATTATATATATAATATATAATATACATACATGGGCGTAATGAATCTTGGCGAAATAAAAAAAATAACCTTATACTTGTTGCCAAGAAACGTTTTTAAAGAGTTTATTTAGTAGAAAATTGATAATTACAACGTATTTTAAACTTACATTTTTTTCTGAATTTTAATGTCTTTTCGTTTTCATATTGCCTTGAAGTCATCTAGTATGTGTGCTTTTATAACAGCTAGTTCTTCTGACGTATTCTTCCGCTAGGCTCTCTCAGTATGTCGATAGCATTTTTTGGCGGCGCCAAAGCTGTAAATCAACACGGAAGGACGTACCGTTGATATTTCAACGCCAGACAGCACTTAAAAAACAATTGAACAGAAAATAAAGAAATATACAGCAATTTTGAAGAGCATAATTTTCTGCGGAACTCATGACTTACCTTTAAGAGGTATAGGCCTGCATGATGGAATTTTTGAAGATCTGATTAAAAAACGTCCAAAATTGAAGGTGGTTATGTGGAATTTAAAGAACATATTCAAGGACGAGAATGAAATGCCGTCTTGACGTCTTCCGAATGATTCAAAATAACTTATAAAATTTGTGTGGATTATCAATAAAAAAGAATAAAATGATATTGTAGCGGATTGCAAAAATAATTTGGTGTCTAACAATTTGGTGTCTACTTCCATGCTAGCCGATGAAACTGTTCATTTGTCAAGGAATGAACTCAATTATCTATAGGATTTTAATTTTTTTCGATCTTCAAAAAATGACTTCGAGAAGAATTTCTGGGGTTTGAAGTTCTTGAAGGAATGGATAGGTAACCAGGGAATGGGCATAACAAAAAAAAAAAAAAAAACAATCAAAATGAAAAAAAAAATCCAACAGTGATATTTTTTACTTAGAGAGATCAGTTGAAGGTGGATGAATATGTGATGCATGGATTTTTTTTTTTTATTTTTTTATTTTTTTATTTTGTATAATTTAAGATATATATAATAATATATATAATATATAATATTATTATATATATATTATATATATTATTATATATATATTAAATAATATATAAAATTATATATATAATTAAATAATATATTATATATATATAGTAATATTAAATATATATATATATATATATTTTTGGGTAATATTTAAGTGATTTATCTTCCAAAAATAAAATAAAAAAAAAAAAATTTAATAAAACATACATATATACTGTTTTACTTGGAAACATGACATAACGAAATTTTAGCTTGTAGGTGTGGTAAGCATTTACCTTACTTATAGATTTTGGTAATTTATTGACGAACTCTTGGGTGTTGTGTGGGATTTGCATAAGCATGCTGGGTTATTGGGTCTATTTACCAAATTTGAATTGGAGTCCTGGATAGGCCTCATCTGCCGGCTGGCAGCGGCCTAGGCTCATTTTATGATGTTTTTATAGCTACCAAAGTAAACTTTGGTACGTATAACACAATTCTTTTTTTTATTTTCGATACAGTTATTTACCTTTCTTGATTATCCACTTTGATTTACATAGAATGAATAAATCACTTAAAAAAAAATAATGCTATATCGAACTTAATAAGAAGTTTGTTTACACAAACTTAAAAATAAATTATATTTCGCGTGACGCCGAATCTGAAAAAATAAAAATGGATTTTTTTCTATAAAAAAAACCTAACCCTGGGTAAAATTATTGCCAAAACGATTGATTTGTTTTTAGAAAAAGGTTAGACCGAGTCTTTAAAAGCATAGGAGTGACGGCCGCGTGCAATGGCAGGCAATATGATAAAGCATGGCAGAAGGGTTTAATGTGTTAATGGCATAATTTATTTCACATCTAAACATTATTCCGAAATTCGAAATACTAATGATGATAAAAGAAATAGTCTTTTTCAGAGACTTCACCTAAGAAGAAAATAGTCTGAATCAGCAACTTTAGAAAACCCGTTAGACTCAAAAATATCATAGTATTGTTATTTCTCCATATATATATATAGTATAGTATATATATATATATATATATATAGTATATATATATATATATATAATATATATATATATATATATATATATATATATATATATATATATATATATATATATATATATATATATATATTTTAAAATTTACTTATCTTTTAAATAGAACTATAAATGTGATCAAAAAAAAATTGTCAAAGGAAGGCATCAATCAAGTTGAACCAGTGGCTAACATTATTCAAACAAAAAATATTGACCTTATGCAGTGCTCTGATCATGTCCAAAGAATTTTGAAAGTTGTCAAAGACCACTGCAAAACTGCTGATCAAATAATTGCTGATCTGCTCTTATCCGCCAATGTTATTACTGCTGAGTTCTTAGTAGAACTTGCACCACCTAGAAAAGTACAATCTCAACAACATAAAGCAAATCATCCTGCTGAAACTTCTGCTGAATATTGGAAGCGTTCTGTACTTGTGCCTTATCTTGACTCACTTTCATCCTCTTTAGAGACTAGATTTTCAGACATGCAAGTCAGGAATTTGCATCCGTTTCTTATGTTAGGTGCTCCCGTAGGCAGTTTGCGTGAGAAAGTAAAATGTTTTTCAGAGTTTTATAATCTTGATATCAACAAAATTCATACCGAAACTGACTTATGGTATACCTTGTGGCTGGATAAAAAAATGGATAAACAAAAGTTGAAAGACTTGGAACTTACTGGTCATTAAAGAAGCCGACCCTTTTTCCTCAAATTAAAAAACTGTATATTAATTGCACTGTGCTACTGTGTTCAACTAGTCCCATTGAAAGTTCTTTCAGTACCCCGCAGAGGCAGACTGCTACAGCAACAACAACATTGTCAAGGTCTGGGATGTACCCGCTGAACATGAAAAATGAATGAATTTAAAACAAAGCAATTACGAAATTACTGAAAATCTAAGGCGCTCCACACGCCAGTTTAGATTTAATATTAAGCCACCACCTGTGACCAGTACTAGCCAACTCCCCATAAATGTTACTTTATGCCTTCAAATATTAGCTTTTCTGATCACCCTCGTGACACTTTTAAAAATTTTAAATTACAACTGTTGTGAGACTTGTTATTTTATTTATTTTATAATCGAAATAACCTTTATATTATGATACTTTTATCAACCTTAGAAAAGGAAAATCTGGAGTTTAGAAAACCCACACTGCCTATCACTATTGGTGACATAAATCACCTCAACCTTGCCAGTCCTTAAGTCAAATCAAAGTGTACACGCACACTATATATATATATATATATATATATATATATATATATATATATATATATATATATATAGTATATATATATATATATATATATATATATATATATATATATATATATATATATATATATATATATATATATATATATATATATACATATATATATATAACACCAACCTTTATTCCCTAAATTAAATCCTGTTAACGGCTATATATATATATATATAGGTAGAGAGAGAGATATATATATATATATATATATATATATATATATATATATATATATATATATATATATATATATATATATATATATATAGTATATATATATATAAGATAGTATATATATATATATATATATATATATATATATATATATATATATATATATATATATATATATATATATATATATTTCGCTGAGCCTTTGTAGGCTTCCCAAAAATGCCGAAATTCACAATATTTTCAAATCTATGAATTGCAGACAATTATTATTGCAGCAAAAAATTTAAATAATCAATATTTAAATATTATTATTTATTTCTCTATAACTTAATAGAATGAAAGTATCTTTTTAAATTTCATAAAAATATATTAAAAATAGATTTGAATGTCAACATTTAACAGATAACTATTATATGAAATACTTAAAATCAATTATATAAGCTACTTTTACTTAATCTCTCTCTCTCTCTCTCTCTCTCTCTCTCTCTCTCTCTCTCTACAAGTATTAAAAAATATTCATATAGAGAAATTAGTCATAAAAATTACTTGATAATTTCAAATAATAAAATTTGAAATATCTGAAGAATTTAAATTAAGAAAAAATCACATATAATTAATTGATTTTAATTATTTCAAATATACAATAGTTATCTATTAAATTACTAGATTTTTAAATCTATTTTAGACATTTTTTCTGAAATTTTAAAAGATATATAATTTCTAATAAATTTCAATGAATTATCTAATAAAATTAATATATTGATTACATAATTTTTTTTTTACTATAAATAATTGTTACTTGCTTCAATCTATCTATCTATCTATCTATCTATCTATCTATCTATCTATCTATCTATCTATCTATCTATCTATCTATCTATCTATCTATCTATCTATCTATCTATCTATCTATCTATCTATCTATCTATCTATCTATCTATCTCACCGACCTTCTCTCTCCATGCACCGGAATCAGAAAAGTAGTAGAAGAATATGACGCAAGTCGTAAAAAAGTTGATCCTACCGTCATTTTATATCTTCTTAGTGAGAACTCCCTGCAGTCATAAAATCCACCATAGAGCCTCACGGGACCGTGACGGACCCTCACTATGGCATCTCGTCAATGTGGGGGTTCATCCCTTTGACCAGGTAGGCTACAACCTTACCCTCTCACAAAACGCCGCCATTCACTGCTTTATGCATCTTTCTACTCGCCTCTGCTAATCTCACATTTCTCTCCTACAGGCATCCCTTTACTGACTCAATATATATATATATATATATATATATATATATATATATATATATATATATATATATATATATATATATATATATATATATATATATATATATATATATATATATATAAGGAGGCGTGTATTCAGGTATGATAGGTGTGCGTACAGTATACCTTAATGAAACTGACAATGCATATATATTTTAATATTTTATACTCATGAAATTTAATTTTATTTACTAAAGATTAGATTGACAAATTAAATTTCATTTCCAACTTAATTTGACATTTAAAAAAATTAATGCAAACCTGATGTAACTGATAATATCTCAAGTTGAATTTATAAATGAGAGTTCTTTTTATATGCAAAAACGAAATAATTAACAGAGCTAATTAGGGAAGCGGTCACCTACCGTCGCGCAGATCTAATTTTACCTGGCCGCGAGGGAAAACGTTTTTTTTTTTGCCGTTCACTTTTAATGGAATATATAAGCTGTAAGCTTTGATCATTCTTGGTTAAGATTTCACAGGTTTGTAAAGTGATTGTTTATTGTTGGCTGGTGTTCATTAATCTTTATTTAGCCAACTATTATATATATATATAAATATATATATATATATATATATATATATATATATATATATATATATATATATATATATATATATATATATAGTATATATATATATATATATATATATATATATATATATATATATATATATATTATATATATATATGTATATATATATATGTATATATATATATATATATATATATATATATATATATATATATATATATATATATATATATATATATATATATATATATATATATATATATATATATATATATATATATATATATATATATATATATATATATATCGTATATATAAGGTGTTTTTTATAGTGTGAGTTAGATGATTATTTATTAACAATGGATGATTTGTTTTATGATATAAAGACAGCTTCCTTTCGTCTCCACTTTGGTAAGAAAAATTGAACATAAAACAAAGACATACTACCATTGCTGAATCTGTAAAACTTCACGAAGACAACGGACAGGAATCTGCTCGACATTTCCAAACAAAGCAACATGAGAAAACCAAGTGGCTTGCAGAAGTATTAAATTAAATAGATTACTTTATTCACATGTCTTGTTAGATAAATACGAACAGTTTAATCGTAATTGGCTGTGGTAGTCTGACTTGCACAATGCCATTAAATATCTTGAAAATCACAACACATATTTTTGTGAAGTGATTTAAATTTAAAACATTTGGTATAGATTTACAGTTAGAATCACAGCTTCGTGCCATTGTGAGATAACACAATGAGATGGTGTGTAAATATATATATATATATATATATATATATATATATATATATATATATATATATATATATATATATATATATATATATATATATATATATATATATAGCCTATATATATATATATACTCCGCAGCCCTGATATATATATATATATATATATATATATATATATATATATATATATATATATATATATATATATATATAGTATATATATATATATATATATATATATATATATATATATATATATATATATATATATATATATATATGTTATTTTCCGATAAACACCAACGTCAGGGAAAGGTCCCTAATCAAGGAGGTGTACTCATTTAACGTCCGAGCAGGACGGAGCCAAGCCTAAGGAGAGAATAGCTCATATTATCAAAACCCGAATTCACAGGAATCCTCGGGACCCTCACTTGTTTGCGAGTGCTTAGCCACTGAGTAACCGGGCACATTTATATAAATAAATATAAATACATAAAAAGGAAATATATATATATATATATATATATATATATATATATATATATATATATATATATATATATCCTGAAAACGTGCGAAAGCGTTTCAATGATAAATATGAAAACGGTTAAACACCCGTAACAAAACTGGAACGAAGTAATACC